>OY856186.1:275705232-275850257 GCA_963693315.1 Diogma glabrata
AAATTATGCTGCACCCATATGGACCCCTCAAGTTGCCAACACTCACTGGAATAAGTTACAAACAACACAAAGTGCTGCCTTGCAAACCGCAACCGGATGTCACCTGATGGCCCACCGCGATCACCTACACGAGGAAAGTAACATATTGCCGGTCCGTGAACATAATGAAATGCTAACCAAACAATATCTGTTGGCCTGTCACAAAGAGCAACATCCTTGCAATGACACCTTAACTACAATAGAACCACCCACCCAGAGACATAAGGAAGACAGCGAGATGCTTTCTGCAAGATATCAGAGATAGCCAGGTTACTGGTAACATTGACGAATCTACATATAGAACTGGCTTAAAAACACCCCACACCAAAACGGTCGAAAACGCAATAAAGAACTATATTCCAAATCGAGGTCCAATTGCCCCGTAGCACTAGATCCATCCTTGCTCAACTTAGATCCGGTTGGTCACGCATCCTAAACAACTACATGAGTAGAATTGATTCTGAAATTATTGACAAGTGTCCCGCATGTGAGGGCACGCCACACGATGTAGACCACCTATTTAATTGTCCTGAAAATGAAACAAACTTGACGAAGGAAGATTTGTGGTACCGCCCAAGGGCAGTAGCAGAGTTCCTGAACCTGGGCATGGAGCCGGAAGATTAGCACCAAAACTGTCGCTACAACAACAACTAAACATCTAATCCGGTTGGATTTAATGAATCCGATTGCAACACAGCCTCCAAGGAGCTGTCTGATTACATGATTCATTCGAATTCTATACTGATTTTCAGCAACTTTACGTGGGTCATAAATTGTTCGTATGCCCTTCCTCTCGAATATTGATAGAGTTCTATAATCGGAGAAAGTCAGTGTCCAGCTTTCACTTCCAATAAGCGTCGAATTAATGCTTAGTAAAGCGTGAGCTTCTATGACCGCGAAAGATGTTTTGATCGCAGGAATTTTCTCTGTATGCGGTAGGAGCACGGGCTTTGATGTCTGTCTGCATGTCATTTGACAATGCTTACATACACGAGGTATTTGAAGTTTTCCACGCGTTCTACTTCATAGTCGCCAGAATACAGATTTCCGAGAGATATGTTCCTGGATGTTGTTAAAATTTTAGTTTTGGATCAACACCGATCTATATGATCCAAGTCGTTTAGCATTTCTTTCAATCTGTGAGACTATCCTAATAGCGCTTGGTCTACGTCCGAGAAGCGCAATAGCATCTGCATAACCTGCAAGAATTTTACTAGATTTGTTAAAGATGCAGTTTTGCGTATCAATTCGACTTTTACTTGCTTTAGTACTTGCGTACTAAAGCCCCAAATTAAATAGTACGGACGCGAGTGTAACATCTTGTCGAACACCTGATGTTATATCAAAAGCTACAGAAACTGAGTCTTCGATTACTATTCTACAATTTGATCCCGATGCTGTGAGTTTACACAGACGAACAAGTTTCCCTGGTATACCAAGCATATGAGCGCGGACCAAAGGTTGTCGCGTTTGATATTATCATATGCTTGCTTGAAATCAACGTAGAGCTGGCGAATGCTGATGTTGTACTCCCAACATTTTTTTCGGAATCATCCTTAAGGTAAAACATTGATCTGTAGTTGAACGGTTAGGATGAAAACCACACTGATAGTCACCGATGATAGGAACGGCATGAGTCGAGCAAGCACGACATTAGCTCGTATTTTATATGCAATGTTAAGCGGTGAAATTCCACGATAATTCGAACACTTTAGGCGGTCCACTTTCTTGTGTAGCGGAACAATTAGAGCTGTTTTCCATTCAGCAGGTAGTTCTTCTTGGTCCCAGATTGCCAGAATCACGTCATATATACATGAGAGAAGAGCTGCTCCTCCATCTGCTGGAATTCCATCGATACCTGGTGATTTACCATTTTTCAGTTTTTTGATGACAGTTTCCATTCTTCTATTGTTGGGTAAGGAACAAAAATCTCTTTAGGTGTTTCCGTTTCTTTTTCCGTAGAAGTTTTGCGGAGGCTTTTCTGGTGCATAGATAATCTGTTTGGGAGCTTTGGGTGTTCCAATTGTTAACCAATTTTCTCGCAGTTTTTGTTCAACGCTTTGGTGGAAATCGTCGTCAAACCGTTCGTTACGTGATTTCGGTGGCCGTTTTCCGATTGTAGTTTGTGCTGCAGCAATAATAGTTGATTGAAGCGTTTGACATTCTTCTTGTATCTTTAATGACATATCAGACAGGATGTCATTCTCTTTTATGCGTTGCGTCACAATCTCCTGATATCTATTCAGCCTTTCCAGATGTTTGAATGAGTCGACATTCTAGCGCACGGTCTTTTTTGCTTGTCTATTAAATTTAGATGACAACTTGCACTTAAAGATGACAAGCATATGATCGGTGTCGATATCAGAACCTCTGTATGATCGAACGTCAGTTACACTTGTAGAGTTTCTCTTAGAGATCATGACATGATCGAATTGATTTTTAGTTTTTCCGTTGGTTGATTTGAACGTAGCTTTGCGGATTCTCTTGCATTGACCGCAATAGTAGAGAGTGTATCCTTTTGCTGTTTCATGGATTCCACTCCCTGGCCATCTTAGGTCTTGCAATTCCACTATATCCAGTATGTAGCTATCAACTTGGTTTGTAAGTTTTACTAAATCTCCTGGTGTTTCAAGGGTTAGCACGTTCCAGGTTCCCATTTCTAAATCGTAGTCCGGGTACAGTTTCCAAGGTCGTTCTTATAATGAGTCCGAGATAATCCGGAGTCAGTGTACAGAATACATAAATTATTTTTTTACGCAAATGGGGGGTTAGCCCTTCGCCCAACCCAAATTTTTGTGAATGAGTATGTCCTGATGTTTAGGTTTTAAAAAAAAAACCGTTTACTACGTTTATGGAGCGTAGTTGCAATAGTTTTAAGGCGCCAACGACTCGTCATGGTGAAGAATCATTGAGTATACGTATTTATTCTGCCCCTCTCAACTACACCAACCTGATTCTGTTATAGCATTACCCACGTAGCACGGCGTAGATTAATTACCGATTAATACACCGATTATAACATGTATTTGTATATTTAATGAATTAATTAATTTTTCTGAAAAAATTAAATAAACTTATTTATCTTGAATTTTAATATGGTTCTAATCTGTCATACAATAAAAACAAAGATTAATTTACAATATTTCAATTATATTATTGTAGATGGTAATGTACTAATTATATATAGAATATTTAAGAATAGACATTTCTTGGTTAAAACATTTAGTTATATTAAAGAAAACTTTTATGAATATAAGAGTTATTTTATATTTATATTTTCCTTAAATAATTTAAAAACAAATACTTTAATTTACATACACAATATATTTGAATTCATATATATTAAAATAGGAGCAGACTTCATTAATATTTTACAGTAAGAAAATATAATTTTTTTTCACTGTATTATATAGTGGAGACTAAATATTTATTAACACATTTTTATTTGTTTTTATTATTAACCATAACTTGTTATTATTAATTTAAAATAATGCTGTAGAAAATTAAAAACTTGTGAAGTTATCAGAACATTATTAATTGACAGAGCTTAAAAATAATTTAATTAAAAGATCGAGGAGTGAAGAGAACCATGGTAAGAAGCGTTTTCTATTTGGATTACAATCGAAATTAGAATAAATAAAATTTAAAAAAATGGAATTAATCTCGACTTGCTCCAATAATTGTAAGAATATAAATAAATATATTAATTATATCCAAATATAAATTCAAAGCGGCAAATATATATTCTTCTGGACTAATTGAATATTTATGTGATCCACCCATCATTAACTGAGTGTCATAAATTAAATACACACTGAATATAAGTGCACCAATTGATGCGTATATCAGTTTTATAGTTTTACCAGGAACAAATATTGCAATAATACCAAACAGCATTAATATAATAACAGCGACGAAAAGAACACCGCCCATTACTGTGAAATCCCATTTTGTTTGGAATGCAAATAATGTTAAACCAAGACATACTGCTGCTGTTATACCGACTGCCAGTAAAACTTCTTCTGACTTAAAATAACTTGACGTTACACCAAGTAGAAATGACTGTGCAAGCGTAAATAATCCTAGGAATATGAAATTCAATGGAGATTTTCTTCGAATATTTTCACAGCAAACCATTGGGATCATTGTTGCGAATAACACAATTATTGCAATCCACCATAATGCACTGTTACGTGCAACCCATTTACGAGTTGCATCATGATACATGAATAACATTATAAATCCAAGTGATACTGAGAGTTGAACCTGTAAGAATATTTGTTTGTGTTTAATATGTAATATAAAATTATTACAAGAAATATTATCATAGCTGATATCGCAATTATTTATATAGGGCTGATATCGCATTTATTTATATACTGTATTGGGAATTCACCTCTAGTGGTAACTGCAATTGAATAAAATAAAATTATATCTTACCGTTAATATTGAATAAACTTTTCTTATAAATCCTTTTCTAATGCTTTCATCGGTAAACCCGAAACCTTTTACCTCCTCCCCAGGATTTTCTGGATCTAAATAACCTGTGCCATATTCTGGTTGTTGTGGTGGTACATGGCCGTAAGGAACGTTTGGAGGAGGATATCCTCCTCCAGGTGGTTGTTGGGGTAGATAGCCTCCTTGTGGAGGATAACCTCCTTGTGGAGGATAACCTCCTTGCGGTGGATAACCAGCATTAAAGCCCGGTTGTGGTGGCGGCGGATAGCCTGGTTGCCCACCACCATAATATGGTTGATTTGGATCTGAAATTTACATTTAAAAAACTTAATCGTAATTAAAGTCAATAATTCTATCAGTTACAAACTAATCTCATAAAAATATAACAAAACCATGCAATCACCATTAACAAAAATGAAAAAAACAATATGATAATGTGGTTATGTAGTGAAAATGCATTGTATAAACAATAAAAACGCAATACTTAGAAATTCATTTTCTCCTGTCATCACTTTTATTTATAGAACAAAAAACTTGTAGTTTCAATAATATAATATGATATTAAAATATTGTTTTTTTGGCTGAAACAAGTTTTAAAATTTTAAACCATATGACAGAAATAAAATGAAAAAATAAAATATTCACAGTTTATCAATAACGATATATAGATAAGAGTATAATTTCTTTCTCATTCTTACATATGACGTATGGATCTCTTATATATTAAGATGCATTAGCAGCGGCGGAGATATTAATAAATATTTTGCATATATGTGAATTTTGGGATATGTGGTCACATATGTTTTTCCAATTTTGTCAACCAGTAACGTTTTCCTAGAGTTTGTTTATCGAACAAGAAATGTATAGTCTTTAATGTACTTTTGTTTAGAGATAAACGTTGCTTTTTTCATAGAAGAGCGTATGTGGTCCACAAGTTTTACTGAGTTGTATTAGTTTTCATAATTCAACCATTTCTAGTTGGGTTTCACCTGAAGATTTAATTTCCATAGAGTACAAAAACTTTTCCTATTTATCAGTCATATTGGTTATTTTTCGATTAATAAAAAAACAAAGGTGTCGGTGGTTATAATTTTATTGCAAAAACTTTCAACTGACTGGGAATCGAAGGTGGTTTATCAGACTTCATGAACTACTGAACACCAAAGAGCATGGATACCACAGTAAATATGAAAAAGGCATTTAAACTCTAGACTTTTAGGCTATATTTTTTGCATTGTATTGATAGTTTTTGCTTTTGATTTTATTTTTTGGGGGTTAATTTATCGGGACAAACTAAGGGAATACAAAGTTCTACAATTTGGTCCCTTTGTTAACTTAAACGTCCTGGTGGCGTGATTTCCTCTATGGATAATATAAAGACCAGCCGTTATTGCAGCACCTGAAACACCGCAGAATTGAGTTTTCTCACTGTTGATTGACGAGCACCTAACATTAACAATCGAATTTAAACACATGTTACATAGTTTCAATTTTAATTTCAAAAATTTTGAAAGAATTAACCCCGTGTTCTTCATTACTTAAGTTCTTCATTACTTAATATGAAGCACTTTATGCTGCTCCGTTCGTGTAATAATAAAAAAAACCTTTTGGCTGGAGAAAGTAGCAAATTTAATTTATATCTCTCGGAGTAGTGAAAGACGAGCATTTTTCATATGATATTGTTCTGAAAAAATATTATTTTTTTTACAGGAAAATGTTTACTAGTATAGTAGACACTAGGGCAACTCAAAGTCTTATTTGAATTATAAGCTACTAAGTAAGATATTAAGGGATCCTTCTCAACACAACAAAATATTTTCATATATAATATCACGAGTCGTCAAATAATAGTCGATTATTTTTCTTAATCATTATTACGAATGTCATTTGCGGTCCCAAGTGCGCGTGGCGCACGAGGGAAATTTTTAACCTCAAATGGCATGAGTGGTGATGTTGAAAAATAATCGACTAATAATTTGGTGACGAGTTGTATTTAGCAGACAATTTAACGAACAGAAATAGTAACATTATTTCATACAACATAATCCATAAAATTAAATATTATTTCATCTTAGTAGGCGCTAAACGTTATAAATTTGTAATTTATTTTTGACAAATAAACATAAACATGCAATCATTTATGAATGAAAACGGACATTTTTATTATTTGCAAATTGCATTTTTACATAATTTTGTATTATTGAATAATTTGTAGAAAAAATTTTATTTAGAAACTAATAATTATCTTTTAAACAAAATTATAAATAAAACAAAATTATCTCATTAAGAAAAAAAATTATCTCAATATCTCTAGTTTTAAATTAATATATTAAGTAGGCCGAAAATAGTCACTATAATTCGCTGTTCCTTCCCACCAGAGAAAAATAATCGATATAATTCGTTTTGATTTGTTAAAAAATAGTAAATGAAGCGTTTTTATTGGACCTTATCGCAACTTTATTTAGTGAGTTGAATGTTCAAAGATATTTCATCGTAAAAGTTTCTCTGTTCACCTATTTAGCTTGTTTATATATACCACACATAAAGAAAGTTATATTAAATGGGGTAGGAGATCGAAAGATTAATATTTCTGATATGGGTACCAAATCAGGTGGTTCAAGAGAATATCTTGAATATTGTAACGATCAGAATGAATATAAATATTGTTATGGGAATATTAAGAATAGCTGTTATGATCAGTTTTGTCTGAAATTCTAGTAGGATTTTATATATCAAATCAACATCAATCAACATGTATAGGTATAGTATTGAATTGCACCTTATTTTATTATATTGTCAGAAACAGTGTTGATCTTTACAGATACAGTGTTGATGTTGTTGTTGTAGCGACGGGCGCGGTGCTCCGGCTACATGTCCAGATTCAGGAACTCTGCTACTGCCTTTGGGTGGTACCACAAATCTTGCTTCATTCGGTTGGTTGGTTTTTCTGGACAATTGAATAGATAGTCGGCATCATGTGGCGTACCTTCACTTACGGACACTTGTCAACAATTTTCTGGTCAATTTTATTTATGTAGTTATTTAAGATACGTGACCAACCGCTAGAATTGATCTGGTGCTGCGCGGTAGCTCGACCTCTTCCGCAGCGACTTGTGGTGTTTGCTATGGAGGACTCGATTTGGGGCATAGTTCTTTATTGTGTCTTCAACAATTTTCGTTTGAATCGTTTTTAAACCAGTTTTATAATTAACCTCGTCAATGTTACCAGTGACGTGGTTGTTTCTGACCACCATTTAAGAAGCAGTTCGCTGTCCTCCTTGTAGTCCAAAAGCTGAGCGACAAAAAATTGCAAGCAGTTTATAAAGGCTGATTTTTTAATATTATGTCACATATGTTGAGTAGAGAAATAGTCTTCCGTCAATCAGCTGGATTCGTTAGCGTTTGGAGTGGGTGGGGCTCCAATGTTGTAAAAAAACCATGTATCTTGCACTTTATAAAACCTTAAAATTGGTTTGAGAGCAGAATATTAATAAAAAATAAGTTTTATGATCGTCAGTCACTCAAATCCTGTAACCGAACGCGTCAGTCACGCGTTGAAGTTGTAAAACAACGGTACATCGTCCAAGTACTTTCTAAAATCTGAAATTTAGTATACAGGTGAAGAATATTATTATAATCACAAAAAATGTAGTCAGTCAGTTTATTTTCTGTAACAGATGCCGTCAGTCGCAAATAAAAGGTTGCTGTTCTGTAATGGCGCGCTCAATAAATATTAACATATATTAAATGAAGTTTCTTTTTTCAATGGACATTCATTTTATTGCATGTACATTGAAGCTGATCTACTCGAATGACTATTAAAATATATAATATTAAACTTAAATAACAAAATTAATAGAATCATATACAGATTTTATTAAAGTATATTCAACAAATTCCTTTTAGTCTTGAGCATGAAATAGTATTCTAATGAGTCGCTGCAGTTGTTGTAAACATCACTTGAGTCATCATTTTCTGGATCAGTTATATCTGACAATTCATGATCTGCAAATAAACTAAACTTAAGTTTAGTTAAACTTCTAGTATATAAGTCATAAAATTCTGAACGTTAGTCCTATTCAAATTCAACTGTTCAAGAAATCAATAAAGAACACTATTCAGGAAGAATTACAAAAATTGTTATAATTCCATCAAGTGAGGTAACCAATTATTAAGAATTTCAGATTCACTCAACCAGGAGCCCAGAACAACAGCAAGATTTTCAAGTGTTACAAAAACTTGCATCATTATAAACATTGGGTATCAAGTACAAACAATAAAAATTAATTAAAGGTTTTATAAGAAGTTTTATTAATTTTTATAGTTGGTGTAAAGGTGAAATTTTTAAAATTAAAATAAAAGCAAGTGTTAATTAGTATCCCATCAGGAATATAACTGCGTTTCTATTATTTTGAAGTTTCTTTTTTCTTCGTTTCTATTATTTCTATTATTTTTCTATTATTTCTTTCTATTATTGTTTGAAGGACAACATTTTCCAATATTCGTGAATGTTGTTGTTATTGATGAAAACGATGTTTCAGATAATAGATTGTACGTGATATGCCTGTTTATCTTACGTATTTAATTATTTTAAAATTAAACATTGCGCTTATTGCACTTGCACTTATATTAATATGCAGATGATGAATTGTCAGATATAACTGATCCAGAAAATGATGACTCAAGTGATGTTTACAACAACCGCAGCGACTCATATTAGAATACTATTTCATGCTCAAGACTAAAAGGAATTTGTTGAATATACTTTAATAAAATCTGTATATGATTCTATTAATTTTGTTATTTAAGTTTAATATTATATTTTAATATTATTAAAATAGTCGTTCGAGTAGATCAGCTTCAATGTACATGCAATAAAATGAATATCCATTGAAAAAAGAAACTTCATTCAATATATGTTAATATTTATTGAGCGCGCCGTATTACAGAACGGCAACCTTTTATTTGCGACTGACGGCATCTGTTACAGAAATAAACTGACTGACTACATTTTTTGTGATTATAATAATATTCTTCACCTGTATACTAAATTTCAGATTTTAAAAAGTACTTGCACGATGTACCGTTGTTTTACAACTTCAACGCGTGACTGACGCGTTCGGTTGCAGGATTTGAGTGACTGACGATCATAAAACTTATTTTTTATTAATATTCTGCTCTCAAACCAGTTTTCAGGTTTTATAAAGTAAGTGCAAGATACAGGGTTTTATTACAACATTGGAGCCCCACCCACTCCAAACGCTAACGATTCCGTTGATTGACGGAAGACTATTTCTCTACTCAACATATGTGACATAATATTAAAAAATCAGCCTTTATAAAGTTCTTGCAATTTTATGTCGCTCGGCTCCCCTACTATTATGTCTCTATGTGGTGTAGTCGTCGATAAGTTGTCATTGCAGGGATGTTGCTCTTTGTGACAGGCCGATAGATAATGTTGGCTAGCATTTTATTATGTTGCCGGCAGGGTTGCATAAAAATCTGATTTTTCTTTATAAGAATCTGATTTTTCTTTATAAGAATCTGATTTTTCTTTAAAAAAATCAAAAAAATCGGATTCACTCGATTTAAATCGGTTTTTAGGGTTCCGTTTTTTATACGGAACACTATTAGTGAGAGTAAGACGAGTTTTTCACATTATATAGATTATCTCGTAAACTATAAATGCTATGGACCTGAAATTTGAGGTGCGCATAAAACTAATCTGTCCACATGAAATGACTGATACAAATAAACTAAAGTGGTTTTCGTTGTGTTTACAGGACAGGGGTACGATGTGAAACCTTTGAGAAAATACATTTTTTTATAGATTCAAGTAGGGTATCATATGAAAGGGCTTCATTTCAATATTCCTTAAAAGTTTATTTTGGAATTTTACATCTCACCATTTTTTGTATAATTTTGAATAATGACGTCTTTTTCGTGTTTTCTTACCTCGATTAGCTCCGAACTTAACTAAACGAAAATTTTCAAATGTATTTGGAATGATAGAATAATTAGTAAGTTTTTAATAAAAAATATATAAAAGTGTCATATACTCATAATTAGATTTATTAAGGGGGTGGATATAAGAAAGGGTAAGAACACTATTTAAAATGTGGTCTAGTGGGGTGTCATTTGAAAGAGCACCTAATTTAGAAAACAAATCAATTATTTTAGAATTTTGCGATGCACGGTTTTTGAGTTATTGTTAAAAAAGTGCGACTTTCAGACCGCAAAACTGATCTCGACACTGATTGACAAAAAAATTTGTAAAAATGCATAGAGTTAGAATATTTGGTAAATTTTGTATGAAAATTATAACGAAGTCTCAAATAATTATATTTCTATGTATTTAGGGGACGGGTGTAGAGAGGGTAAAAAAAACCTTTTTTGACCCAAGCGAGTGGGGTGTCATTTCAAAGAACACTTAATTTAAAAATTATTGCAATTTTTTTTTTAGAAATTTTGGGTGCCCAGTTTTTGAGTTATGGACAAGAAAGTGCAAAATTCAGATCGTTCCGCCCCCTACGTTTCGACGATGAATGACAGACAAATTTGAAATTCACAGAGACAGGAAGATTGGTAAATTTTGCTGAAAATCATAGCGAAGACTCAAATAATTATATTTCTGTGTGTTTAGGGGACGGGTGTAGGGAGAGTAAAAAAAAAACATTTTTGAACCAAATGAGTCATATGAAGGAATACATAATCTAAGAAACATTACAATTTTTTAGAATTATGCAATGCATAGTTTTTGTGTTATTGGAAAAAAAATATTTTTAGTATGTAGCCTCTCCACCCCCCCTAATTTCAACACTTAATTGACCGAAAAAATAATCACATTTAATCCATTTACAAACTAATATAATTGAAACTTTCTCAAGTTACCAAAAACATCTATGGATAAGATTTAACCTGAATTAACATTTTTTTTGCCATTTTTGATCAATGTAGATTTGATTGTAATTTACTATTGACATTTACAATGTAACATTTATTTTGTTATGCGTCTATGGTCTGGAAATATAAGGACATAACAACACAATTTTTTGTCCATAATTTTTGATATTGTGTTCTTTTACATTCACGGAACCCTTGTCGAGCGAATTTTATTCGCACTTGTCTGACTTTGATTTAAATCGGATTTTTTTGATTTGTAAAAAAATTTAGTTTAATTTGCATAATTTTTGAAGAAGTAGTCCTATATACAAGAAGAAGAAGTACTAGCTAAATCATTAGCTTTGGTTGTATTTTTTTGAGAGGCAAGGAAAGAGTAAAGTAACAGTTTTTAGTTTCTAGATTTTTGCTCTGAAATACTGATTTTTGTTCTAGCGTCATAAAAAGCGTGTCTTGTTAAACGCCGTTGCCAAACTAAGATACATTGGTACTGCTTTAGAGTAATGTCAGAGATATACAATTCTGCAGGGCCGAAAAATTTCTCAGACATGTAGATAACTGGTTAAAATTAAACGGTTTTGCAACTCTGTTTAGGATTTAATACCATAAAGATTTTAATAGTAACTAATTTTTAATGGAATCGTTTTTTTCGTAAGCGTACTGGATTGTCGTTTCATACTCTATTTGATATGTAATTATTAATTATTTTTTATTTCTAGAATCGTTTTATGCATTTTATGTGACTTGTTTGTTGAAGTTTTGAAGACGACGGCTAACTTCTTAATTACTTTCAGTTGTTTCCAATCGCAAGCACTATGAAATTGTCGTAGCGTGACGTGATACAGATGCCGTTGTCAGGTGAAGGTAGCTCAGATATAGGTTGAAATAATGGTGAGCGCATCTGGCCTTTTGACAATCCTTGCCTGAGTACTTTTAAGTTTGAGCAAAAATCAAAGAACGATAGTGCCTGGGGTAGCTGTACAACCAGGAGCATATTCGGAATTCTGATGTTTGGAATAATACTAAAAACCAGCTTATCATATTCAATGCTTTCGGTAAATAAAGCTACTATGGTTGTTCTTATAGTTGTCAGTTTTTTGCTCAATTAATCACATGGTTAAATTCTGTACTATTCAAAAGTTATGTTCGATCACCTCTCAGTTAACGATCTCGAGAGCCATGGTAGCAGAGGTGAAAATTTTTTTATATTAAATTGAATTTTTAATTCAAATGTTGCAATTTTCTATTGTATTTGTGTATTTGTATCGATGTAGTAAAACTACGATTTAACAATAAAACATCACTCTATTTTGAATTTTCCCAATTTTTGTAATTCCCGCATGGAGGGATCAGTTTTTCTTGATTAGCAATTTTTTTTATTTTTAAGCTAAGGATGTTACAACCCGGCCTTCTCTAGTCCCTGCTATTGACATAAGAGTTAACATGAGATATCACATACCACTGACAATAGAAGTGAGATATCACTAGCCAAAGTAATATCTTAGGGGTGCTGGAAGAAGTGCGTCCATAATCACCTTAGAATGTTCCTGTGTTGTTGTGAAACATATTGAAACTCATACCACACAACAGGGTTGCATAAAAATCTGATTTTTAAAAAAAAAAATCAAAAAAATCAGATTTATTTGATTTAAATCGATTATTTTGATTTAAATAGGATTTTTTTGATTTTTATAAATATATTATTTTAAATTATAAAATTTTTGAAGAAGTGATCCTATTACTTATATTCCTTATATATCAAATCTAGTATGTAACTGCAGATGCTCTTGTAAATAATTCTCAGACTCTATTTTCGTTCATGGTATTAACATCTTTAATAATCTTCCTGAACATACTAAATGCTCAAATACTCTTGGCATATTTAAAAGAAACTGTTTTAGCTACTTTGCCGAATCAATTTAAATATATAAGTATTATTATTGTTATGAATTTCAATATTTACGTTAGTATTAAGTAATTATTATGTTTCATTCTAAATTATTCTATTGTCGTATTCTTTTTAATAATTTGTATATCTATATCACTCAATACAGACTTTGAGATGGCTTGCCTTCCCTGGTTAAACATTCCGATTCAACCCTATCGAATCCTATTAAATCCAATTGTATTATATTATACAATACATTATACCTGTTATATTATATTATACATTATACCTGTATTGTATTATATCAAAAAATAAAAAATAAGTATGTTGTCAATGCAGTGGACTTTTCAGTAGAAAGTTTCAATTTTCTGGTTTTAATTCATTCATTCAGGGTGTTAAGAATATTAGTGAGTTGTTCCAGGTTGTTTCCTGTTGCAAGCATCGTGCTGTCGTCTGTATATAATGTGATGGTTATTCCTTCTGGTGGGGCAGGTATGCTGCTTTGGTATGATTGAACAATAATGATGAAAGAATTCCACCTTGTGGAACTCCTTATCTGAGCACTCTCATTTTAGATTTGCAGTTACGGAACTCAACGTATGTTTGCCAGCCTCTTAGGTAGTTGCACGACAGCGCTTTATCAAACCTGGCAGATAAGTGTTTAAGTCGAGTGCAACTAAGATTATTCTAACATAGGGTTGTTTATGGTTCAGGTCATCGCTGATTTGATTTTGGATCTTGTGAAGAGCGGTGGTTGGCTAAAGTGCGGTTAGTGTGGGAAAAAATTTTTTTTTCTTTTAATAAATTTTAATTGTTACATAAAGCTCTGGTATCGACAACAGATTCACTGAATATTCCGTAAAAAAATTAATTTCATTTTTAATAACAGAAAGGGTATAACATAGCGTTTTAAGAGTTTCCCAAACTAACTGCACTTCCCCCCGGTGGTTGTACTATGTGTAATGTGCTGCCCTAAAGCCACGTTAGTGTGACGCCAAATTGCAAGATCTTGGTAATCGAGGTAAAAAAAACGCTTCAATCAGCTTTGCAACCGATGAAACGATGGAGATCGGTCTGTAAGATTTTCCCGTTTCTTCAGGTTTTCCAAGTTTCAAGCTTATTCTTGCCGTTTTCCAACTATTTGGTATCTGGAGCGTATTAAGAGATGTGTTGAGTGTGGTAGTGAGATAGTTCAATCCTTTGGGACTAATGTGTTTGAGCATGATGGATGAGATCCCGTCGGGTCCAATACCTTTGGATGGCTAAGTTTTATGGTATTTTCAACTTTTTTTTCGAAAAATGTAATATCCTCTAAATATACAGTATTAACTTTGCGCAGATGTGTCAATACTGACCTAGTTTCCTTTTCATGTTAAAGTTGCTTTTATGTAAACTGTGTGTTAAATTTTGTTGCGTATTTCCAATGGTTTTCAGTTATCATCGGGATATCATCGAAGATCATGCAGTTGTTACCCGGTTTTCGAGGATCAGTTTAGCCTTACATGACCTTCCAGAGACTTTTACTTGTGTCAAAGTTTGACTTACTCACTAGCTCTCTCCATTTATTACGTTTGTATTCCGTAACTAACTTATTAATTTTCTTATTAAGGTCTGTGATTCTAGGATCAACTGGATCTATCTTGCGGATTAACCGGATGAAGTTTCAACGTGAAAATGAAAATTCGTTTGGCACAAAAGAGGCTGTAGTGACCGAAATTGTTTTTTAAGAGTAATATCTATTATTCTGATAGCAAATAGATTTGCTCATCTGTTTTAATTAATTTTTAACCTCGGTGGCAATACTGGTTTTTTTTTCATCATCTGAAACAAAAACTTCTTCAAAGAAAGGGAAAGTTCGAAAAATTTATCTTGGCAACATGGCTAATCCAAATTGGATGTTTTCTACAAAACAAAGTCAACTTCTCTTTCGCTGTTATAGCGTTCACTCCAACCAAACCCTTGCATTGAAATATTTAACTCGCGTTAAGGCAACTCTGCCTCAATAAATGTTAAAAATATTTCACTCTGTATCAATTGCTGAACATTTATAAATCCTTATTTGGAATACTGTGTTCATATTGGCTCTTTTGAACTTAGTTTAAAAGCTTGCTATACGCATTGTGGATGACAGAAATTTAATATAAAACTTCAATTCCCTACACCACCGTCTCACTGTTGCTGATTTGTTTGTATGTTGTTGTTGCTGATTTGTTAAATATAGTCACCAACAGTGCTCACCTGAAAATTAATGGATCATGCTTCAAATATATTAAAGAAAACATATAACAACCTTCAGTTCCTTTGAAAGAGGAAAGATAAAACCAAATTTGTATCAATGTTTTGTTTGTTCACTGAGTGGTCATCTCTAAATTATACATAACAAACTTTCTATCTTACATAATGCTTATGAATAGGTAGTAAAATTTTTTCAAACTGGTGTCTAAATATAATTACATATAAAATCAATATGTATGTTTAAAAAAAAAACGTTTGTGCTAATTCTAAAAGTTCACATATTCATTCACTGTAAAAATATAATTATATGTGCTTAAATTTTTGAAACCGACCAGTCTAAATTTAAAAGGAGTTTTCCAAATTTGAGACATCTAGACGCCAGTACGAACATGAAATCTATAAAATATTAATCAAAGCAAATATTAGGAAAGATTATCATGGTATTTGCGTTACCCCATTATCTTAAGGATTATTACAATATTAGTATCAGGATTATTAGAATTGTGATAAAAATCAATAATTAAAAAAATATTACATAAATATTAAGTGTGCAATACCACTAATATGTGTATGTTGTTAATTTTACGTGCATACACTAATAGTGAATGTGAATTCTTTTCTACTTGTTCGGTACAAGCTCCGACTCCGAATTATCCAAATTTGTTTTTTTACAAAGGAATAAAAATTTCGTTAATTCTGTGTTGGAACTTGTACCGAACAGGTAGAAAAAAATTCACTATTAGTGAATTCTTTTCTACTTGTTCGGTACAAGTTCCGACTCGGAATTATCCAAATTTGTTTTTTTTGTATTGCTTTTTCAACAAAAGAATACGAATATTCTGTGTTGGAACTTGTACAGTAACAGGTAGAAAAGAATTCACTATATAATTTTATATTTAAGAGCCAAAACTAAAATACAAATTTAAAACCAAAAACCTTGATAATACGGAGGAGCCCCTTGCCAGGCCATTTCAATTAAATTTTGAAAATAAAACCAAACTTATAATCGATGCTAGCGATGTTTTATATTTTGCAGTAAAACGGACAAGAAACTTCTATAAAAATTTAAAATATATTCATTGAATATTTTTATAGTAACGGTAGTGCATCAAAATATATATTGGATATATTACTTACCGGTCATTTGTTAGATTATGATGAGATCAATATTTAACCCTGAAAGTATTAAAAAAAAATACATGAAACAAATAAACAGGTACGCAGTACGCACAAGTTGGTCAATGTTCTATTTTAAAAAATTATCCCACAATTTCACATAATCACAATAAAATTTTAATTTGTTAGATTTATTACGATTATAAATATTAATTAAATTATGGCTTGAAATGACTTCCGTTCATAAACGCAATTTGTAATAAATTTTATCATCGTAGTTGACTCATGCACAAATTATTGAAAGGAATTGCCAAAACAAATTTAACAAAAATCAATAAAAGGGTTACCTTTAAATAAATTTCAAATCGGGATGTACTTAATAAATCTTTCTTTGATTTATAATAAAACTATTGGTTTGTTTAAAATTTATATGTATACAATTAGAAGATAGAATATATTGCAAATTAAGAAATGCGAAAAATTTCACGAAATATCTCAGAATAAACGTCAAACTAGATTAGTTTGTACTAGATTATTCTATTGTTTTCAATCTATGCGAAAACGCTCAATATTAGTTTTTAGTACTATGATCACAACACTTCTTTTAACCATCATCAGCGACAACTTGTAAATAATTTGATTATTATGACAGATGTCTCGGACATTTTTAATAAAAAATAAATTATAGTGAATAAAACTTGTTTATGTTTTAAATATAAATAAAAATATGTTATTAATTATATATTGAATGATATAAAAGATGTCTTCAGTTGAAAATAATGGTGAGGGGAAAATAAAAGCAGGAGATGGTGACTGGATATGTACTGAAGAAGAGTAAGCGTAACATTAATGGTTTGTATAAACCTAAAAATAGTATTCGTTTATTAATAATGTTTGCGTTTTATATTAAATTAGATGTAAAAATGTTAACTTTGCACGACGAACACATTGCAACCGTTGTAACAAAGAGCGGGTTTGTGATTTATCGTCAAAAAAGAAATTTGGAACAGAAATAGGTAAAGTTGCTGCAGAAAAATCAAGAGGTTTGTTCAGTGCTGAAGATTGGCAATGTAGTAAATGTGCAAACGTCAATTGGGCAAGACGACAGACTTGTAATATGTGTAATGCTCCTAAATTTTGCGACGTTGAAGAAAGAACTGGTGAGATTGAAGAGAAAGAATGTTATTTATTGGTTTTTTATCTAAACTACAATTATTTATAGGCTATGGAGGAGGCTATAATGATCGTGGTGTAGTTGAGTACAAGGATCGAGAACAATCAGATGACGAATACGATGAATTTGGAAGAAGAAAAAAAATGAGAGGTTCAAGTCAAAAATCAGATAGTAGCAGTAACACAAAAAACGAAGTAATAATTAAGAAAAAACAAGATAATTATGAAGAAGATGATGATGAAGATGACGATGAAGGAGATTTATCAAAATATGCTTTATTTGACTCTGATGATGAAATAATCCCACCTAAATCTAATCCTGTTACAAATAAATTAAAAAACTCCCGGACAAGCTCAAGCTCTGACTCGAGCGAAAGAGCATCAAGATCGACTGATTCTTCAAGATCTAAATCGCGATCCAGTTCCCGTTCGAGGACGCGAAACCGCAGTAAGATTAAAACAAAATCACGTTCAAGATCCCGTTCGAGATCAAAGTCAAGAAGTTATGATAAATATCGTAAACGAAGTACATCTCGAACAAGTAGCTACAAACGAAATCGTAGAAGATCGAGATCTAAATCGAATTATAACAAAAGAAATTCAAAATCACCTCGCAGCTATGACCGAAGAAAATCATATTCAAAATCAAGAACAAAAAGTCGGTCACCGGGTAAAGGAAAACTAAAAGATCGAAAATTTTAAAAATAAAATTACTTTTATTTTAAATCAAATTCTCAAACTTAGTTAATTCTTTTAAAAATTTATTGGAAATATTTTTTTTTGCATAATTTTCGAAATTTCTGTAACCCATTTTACGATAAGATAACTAATCCACAGATAATGTCCATCAAAACATAGCTTGTGTTTTATTATGTTCATGTACAAATGCAATAAGAAATGATAAAATTTTTTGAGTTAAAACTTTTTACAAGAAATATTTAATAAGAATAATTTATATTTATTACAAACAACAAAGATGCTAATTGATTAATAAATAAAAAAACAATCAAGAATAATTATTATATTAGGTGTAAAATGTTCAAATTTAGTTTAATTAAATTTAAAAAATGCAGTCTAAATTGTAATGATAATAAATTATTGCTTCTTTATCAAATGCAAAATGCACATTTAAATTTTAATATATAATAATAATAAATTATTAATTACATTAAATTAAAGAATAAAAATTAGAATACATGAGGTTTTAATGAAGAGAAAATAATTTATTTGATTTATTTTGTATCTATTTGAATCGGCTTTGATTTTATAAAACATGAAATTGTAGGTAATTCTGTAGTTTTAAAACTATAAAATTGAAACATAATAAATTTTGTTTTGGTTGATTGTTAATACTATACTTGTTTTTTTCTATTGATTACGTAGAGGTTCAACTAACTAACCGCTTGATGGTTAATTTATTTATTGTTCTACTCTACGATAAATAGTCTAGAAATTGTTAATTGGTATTATCCAGTCTCAATTGTTTCTACGTATGCTTTCTAAATACATATTGAGAAGTCATAAGATCAATTGTATTATGAGAAGTTGATTATAATTCAACAGAAACTTATACGATTTCTCAGTAGCTGACTTTTGTCGGTTCTTTCTACAGGTCTCTTATATTCTTCCAAAATATAGTAACGTATCCATGGCATTCATACTTTGCAAATAATTTATCTATAAGTTCCGCCACCCGAAGTTGTCCCTTATGATTAAATGACTTAAATTAATGAGTTATGTGTGATTAAAGAGTAATTTGTGAGAAATCTCTGAAACTTCTGAGCGACTAATAGAATCTACCCGAACCTTCTTTTTGATAAATCATTAAATAGGATATTTTTGTAAAAATAAATTCTCTATTTTGTTTTGTTTTCAATAGATGGCGTCATTATTTTGTATGGTTCTATGGAGCAAGTGAATGAAACTGTCAAAAACTCAAGAGATCTCATTATGAACAACAAATGTCTAGTTTACAGGGTTACCAACTATTACACAACATAAACCCGAAGAAATCCTATGCAAACCCGAAGATTTCAATAAATATCATAAATTTCGTTCGATCTCGATAAACAACCTCAAAGTATTTATAAAATATGGACTTTAAACCTCCCACTCCGGTATGTCAAAAACTTTGGTCTACGAGAAGGGTTTGGTATAGTGCTTGACGAAGACTAACATTTGTTTGACGTTTTAAATTTTCCCTAAAACATTTTAATGGCACTCAGACGGAAATTTCTGTGTACCAAGTTAGACTGGTTATGATCCAAAACGTCGAGAAATGCTTGTACACTTGTCGAGAAGTATTTGTACTCATCCCCGACCTAATTTTTTTAAAATATATTTTATTTTTCCAACGAACGAATCATTGCGGACGAACCTTTGTTGTGCTTTTCTATTTCTTTCTTGGAAGCATTTGATTCTCTTAAAGACACAATTGATAATATCTTCATCACCGCACCTAATCCAGTCTTTACGGAGAAATAGGGTAAATCAGTTCATGACTTTGATGAGTCTCATATCATTTCCATTGATATATCCAAGGCGTTTGACAGAGTTTGGCATCGGGCTCTTATCAAATTAATTTTATTTTTACTATTCCAGAGATGTCTTATAGGAGTTGGTGTTGTTTCGGATAAACCCTCAATTCAAGCCGATATTCCTCAGGGTTCGGTTTTTCGCCAACCCTTTTCTGATCTTTATCAACGATTAGTAATCCACAAACCCAATATATAGCTATTTCGAAGTTCTATCTTACATTAATTTTAAGAGAATGAAGAAGAAAGGAAGCAACAGCCATCTAGTCTAACTGCTCTCTAATTACAATCGTAGAAAAATGGTTGAATCCTTGGATCTTGAATCAATTTTGGACTGGTGTAAACTGAACCTTATGACATTTAATTCTAGTTTTGTTCTATAAGACCTCACTGTATAGCTCCAATACAACGTTTTCCAGACAAGCTCACCTGCATAAACTCACCTGCACTTAAACTATTGCGTACTAATATAAACCACAAACGAAAATGGTACAATCACATTTGTTCTGTGACGAAATTAGGGTCCCAACGACTTTGCTGCCTATGATGCAGTAAAAGTTTTATCTCTCCATCTGAAATAACTACGATGTATAAAGAATTTATACGATCGATCCACAAATTCAACTCCCATTCATGGGTTGCAGTTCAAGAAACCTGTAAATTTTGTCGCCAGAGTTCGTAGGCGTGTATACAAGCCGATTGATGATAATTAATGATAACATCAGGTGATTCACTGAATCATACAAGAGTTGTTGGATCTTTTACACTATACTACGCTATGCTCTAAAGCAATTAATCACTTAATACCTCCACTACGTAAATCTTCACGACTCATGAGCCATAAGACATCTTTGCATTCTTATAAGCTATAGACAATAGACATTTCGTATACTGGTGGAATGGATTAAAAAAAAAATGTTTTCTCTTCGCACATTCTATAATTCGATAACACCATGATAATATTTACTTATAATTTATTTTTACCTCTTGACCGGAATGAACTAATATTCATAAAAACCCGGAGAAATACTCCTAGCTCCGGAGCTCCGAAGACCTACGTTCAAACCCGAAGTCTTCGGAGCAAAAGGTACGAGTTGGTAACCCTGCTAGTTTAATTAAACTGAACCAAGAATTTGAACTCCAGTTGTATTTAGTCTACATTTCATAGTTACTATTTTGTTTAGTTTTAAAGATCAAAATCATTTTCTTCGTGCCATTGGCTAGAACTAACACTATTTCTTAATTAACTAAATCATCCAAATCCGGCAAAGAAATACCCAACTGTTAACTTTTCACAACAATGCTATAATAAAACACTTAACAGCTGAACTAGAAAATAATATTGTTACATAATAAAACACAACAAGAAATTAATGAAACGAATTGTGTTGTTCTTGTTTTCTTAGAACTTGGTTCAACATAAAATAAAATAGGTGCGTTCGATTTGACTGAAACAACTGAAAAAACAACAACAATTGCATTCAATTTTTCAGTTGATTCAGTTGCTTCAGTCAAATCGAACACGGCTAATATATCGAAATAATAACGTTATAGATTTCTATTCTAGACCTTTCTTAGTTTTTCCTAGAATATACGAGAAATTATTTAGAAGTGTATTTAAAAAGACTTCCCTCCCCTGGTTAAACATTCCAATTGAAACCAATTGAAAAAAATGAATTGGATTAATCGGAATTCTGTATTGGGAATTTTCAATTCCTATTCAGAAAATCTATTTCCAATACAATCCTATTCATTCCTGTTAAATATCTCTATTTTATTTTTCAACCGGAATGGATAGGAAATGTATATAAATAGGAATTAATTGGAAATTTTCATTGCAGAATTCCGATTAATCCTATTCATTCCTATTAAATCTTTTCCAATTAAATCCTGTTAAATTCATAAGATTGTTTAATTTTTTCTAAGTTCGTTTTTCCTATTGAATCTCTTGATTTCCGATTGAAATTTAATTGGAAATTTCCATTAGAATCCTACAAAACCTCTTTTCCTGTTGAATCCCATTTATTCCGATTGAATTTTAATTGGTAGATCGAAGCCTTCCTATTAAACCAATTTAATCCGATTTAATCCTATTGAAATTATATTGGATTTAATAGGATTCAATAGGTTTGAATTGGGAATGTTTAACCAGGGTCTTGTAGTTAGTTTAGTTTTATTTTAGTCCTGCGACGGTAGCCATCAGCATACATTTTAACTTCTTTATTACATTACATTGTAAGTTACTTTATATTTGTATAATTTTTACTTGCATATTCTACTTTATTACTTTGTTTTGTAATTAATTCTAATTAATTCTATATTTACCTTAATCATTTATTATCTCATCATTAATTAAGTTTATATTCCTTCATCAACTACATAATTTTATCCAATTACCTAACCTTTTTCTCCATTTATCCCCGTAATTCACCTTCATTTCTTCCTTGCACTACCACTCATGTCCTTTATCCCTCCCTTCTCTTCCCCTACACCGTTGCCACTATGACACCTCCCCTCACTTGTCCCATCTGTCAATTAGTTGTTAATGAAAATAACCCTTGTATTCAATGTGATGTCTGTTCACAATGGATCCATCAATCCTGTCTAAACTATCTACCAGTGATTTTTCTAAACATGCATCTAACACATCTCTTACTTGGTCTTGCACAAACTGCCCAAAAAAAAAACAACACAAAACCAGCTGCTATTGTTAAACAGTCCAATAAATCGGATTCTTTCGACTTTTCTTCATTTTCTCTACAGCTTGCTCAAATTCAAAAACATCTTTCCGATCAGGATAAATTTTCAGCGCTTTCCGCATCTCAAATCAGTAAGAAACAATCAGTAAGGACAAATCTGCAGCACTTTTCACAACACAAATCAATAAGCAACTAACTGACATCGTCATTTCAATAGAAACTCTTGGAGAGTAACTCACCTCTACTAAAAAAGAGTTGGCTTCCCTTAGAGCCGATCATGAGCAGTTGTCTAATGATGTCTTAAATCCTAAATCAAATCAATCAAATCATAGGGCCACTTGTTATACCAATCATAGATAACAATCTGGCACATGTTAATAACGATCTTTACACTGTAAAACTCGATAACACTAAATTGCTGAGGGAACTTATGAGCCGGGATATTCTCGTCTCTGGTCTTCCTATCTCCACCGATCCCAATGATGCTATTCGTAAAATTTTCTTATTTCTTCTTCCTTCCTTCAACATATCATCTATCTCATCCTGTGTTTGGATCAACAAAACCAAATCAATCATATTAGTCCAGCTATCCACAGTCTCTCTTCGTGACTCTATGATGAAAGCCTACTTTTTAAAGAAACGGTTGCCCGTTACCGATATCTTCCCTTCTCTTTAGCTCCTTAATCTCATTCATCTTAGTGAAAATCTTCCACCTATCTTGTCCTCCATGGCCAAACATGTTCGCGCACTCAAGAAATCCAACGTTATTTCCAGCTTTCGTATTGGTAGCTCAAGCATCTTTATAACCACTTCTGCCGGCTTCACCTTCGAATTTGATTGTCTGTCGGTACTTTCTTCTAAGTTTCCTCTTTAGTGGGCTACATTGATTTCCGTTTTTATTGCTACACCCCTTTTCTTTCAACTTTACTGCACGAAAATGAAATTTGGTGCGCCTTCATGAACTTTTTGTTCATTCCCCTTGTCCTTTGATCCTACCTCCTTTTTCCCTTCCTTTAGTCCTTACTCATTCTCCCTTTACATAATCCCTTCCTCCTGTATCTTCCTCATACGACTCTTAACACTCTGTATTCATGCCGTCTGATATTTCCTCTAGGGTAGCAAGCGACAGTTCCTATCTCGCTAAGACCTTAAGTAAATTTCGCAATTCTCTCAATATTGGACATTTCAATGCTCAAAGCATCAAGCCTAGCCCTTCCTCTTCTAAACTAGAGAAATCAAATCTTTTCTTCACAAATCACACCTTGACATGGTCGGTGTCTCTGAGACCTGGCTGAAATCCTATGTCTCCAATTCTTCTGCCGAAGTTCCTGGCTATCGCATCCATCAACATGATCGTCCTAGAGTTAGGGGAGGGGGTGTTGCTTTATACGTCAGCAAAAAAATCAAATCGAAAAAAATTCATACTTATGATGTTTCTGATGCCGAGGCAGTTCTTGTTCAGGTTAGATTCGGTGGACTTTGCATCCTAGTTGTTGTCACTTACCTATGTAAGGGTAAATTGTCCCTAATCGAAGACATAATTGCACCTTTCTCTAATCGCTATCCTTACATTATTCTTATTGTACGTACTTATTGAAACGTACATTTTGTTCACAATAATATTCCCACTCATCATGCTTATAATTCACCTTCTGGAACCCTTATTGATTTCTTCCTTGTCAGTGACCCTTCTCTCACTCTTCTTAGTGATCAATTCTGGGTGCCTGGAATCTCTGCTCATGCTTTCATTTTCACCTCCCTTAACATCAGTAAGGTCTATAGTCTATACACCATCTCCAGTATTTTACCATGATTACAAAAGTTTTAACTTCGAAAATGTTTCGTCCGACATCCTTCAGACAGATTTCTCACCCGCTTTTATAATCCTACTGACTCTGAATCAAAACTCCAATTTTTAAATAATTTACTTCTCACCCTCCTCAACAAACATGATCCTCTCGTTCCTTCCTTCCTCTCCTCCCAATTCTATATCCTTAACCCCAGAAATGCTCCACATTCGCAACCTCCGTGATTTGTCATTTAAAACCTACAAAGCCAACCCCTCTTCTGCTTGCTGGAAAGTTTTTTGCATTCATCGCAATCATTTCAAATCATTAATTCGAAAGGCCAAACTGGGGGCTAAAATGTTCTCAGACTTACCTTCCGCTAAAGCCATGGTGTCTAAGCTATCAGTCATCGGAGCCATTAATCCGACTTCCGAATCCCCTGTTTCCTTGCGAGTTTCCTTGCAATTAACCTTGACCTAGCTGAAATCTCGGATTGGGCTCATAGAAACATGCTCATTTTGAACCAATCCAAATCACAAGCTATACTTTTTAACTGTCCGCCTCCCCTTCGACACCATGGACTTGCTGTCTCACTTGGAGGTATTCCCATTAATTTCGTTGAACATGCCAAGAGTCTTGGTATCATTATTAACCAGAACCTTTCTTGGAAACCCCATATTAATTATGTTATAGGCCGTGCTACTGCAACAATGAGAAATCTCTACAGTCTTAACCATTTCCTTCCCTTGCATATAAAAAATCTCTTTGTTCATGCATTAGTAATGCCAATCTTTAGCTATGGAATCGAAATTTATTCGGGATGCACTCTGGAAGGGATATCTCGTCTAACAAAATCGTTCAATTTGGGCAGTTCGTTTTGTCTATAATTTAAAAATCATTCATCATGTCTCTCTCTTTGCTATCAACCTTCTTGGTACCTCCCTTATTAATCACATTTCTACCAGTCTTCTGTTACTACTTTTTAAAATTTTCAAATTTCAATGTCCAGCCTATATGTTGCCTTGGTTCACCTTTAGTCCTTCCCGTAGAGTTAAAAAAATTATCCTCCCTTCCGTCTTCTTTAACTCTTTGGCTTGTTCGTACAGTATTCGTGTCTCTAAACTTTTCAATTCACTTCCAGCTGACCTAAAGAAAGTTAACGTTTCTATTCATGCACTCAAAACCAATGTTCACAACCATCTGAACTCCTTATAGGTCACTTACCTCTATGTCCTTCATTCATCCTTTATCCTTCTCACCTCCCTTCCTTCCTTACTTATTACAGTCTCTAATTTACCGAACTTCACTTATACCTCTACCTCCTTTCAGTCTCCTGCTACTCCTTCCCTTCTCTTCTCCTCTATTATTTACCGTTTGTCTCCTCCTTTCCTTTGCCTTCCATGATCTCCTTTCAATTCCTTCCTTAACCATCCCTTCTCCCTTCGCTCCTCCCCCACCCTTGTCATTTTCCATGTTATATTCTACTATTCTAAAAATTAATTATTAACTTAAAATGAATTGTTGTTTCTCTTAATTTAAATGAATTTTGCTTTTAAATTTGCAATTCTATATATTTATATTGTATATTTATATAGTTCTATTTTTGTTATATATAGATAAAGATATAGTTATATTTACTAGGAGGGCCCGGCGTGCTTCGCTACGGTTATAAATAAAGTTTTTGCGTAGACCACGCTTATAAATAAAGCTTTTGCGTAGACATTTTGTTGACGTAGAAGCAATGATTTCAAAAAGTGGTAATGAGAAATGCTAGCACATAATTTTTAATTTTTCTTTTTAAATATTTGAATGAAAAATAATCAGAACTCTAGCTGATCAGTTCGGATATATGACAAATTAGCGATCAAATAAGTTAGAGATCAAATAAGCTTACTTGAAAACTTATTTGATCGCTAATTTGTCATATATCCAAACTGATCAGCTAGAGTTCTGATTATTTTTCATTCATATATTTAAAAAGAAAAATTAAAAATTATATGCTAGCATTTCTCATTACTACTTTTTGAAATCATTGCTTCTACGTCAACAAAATGTCTACGCAAAAACTTTATTTATAAGCGTGGTCTACGCAAAAACTTTATTTATAAGCGTAGCGAAGCACGCCGGGCCCTCCTAGTATAAAAAAATAAAATAAATTTTTAATTTCGTTTTTGTATGTATGCAAACTTATAATGCATATATATATAAAAAGTTTTTCGTATATAATAACTTTTTTATTTATGATCCGAAAAATCCCCAAAAATCTCTAAAACCTAAGTTACAGTAATATCAGTTAGCACTAAAAATTTGAAATCAATCAAAATTCGAATAAAAAAGCCTTAGGCTCCACAAAATTTTTCGTTAGCGTATTATTATATAAGAAGATATCAAATATCTTTATATCAATAAACAAAATAATCGAAATAATATCGAAAACCTTCCATGTACAAAGACAAAAGACGACTGAAATGAAATACACTGAAATTTTATTAGAACGCATACAATACGTTTATTACTACCCACTACCAAAGAAAATATAAAAAAGAAAATATAAAAAAATAACACGATAACACGATCTAACACAAAACCTATCTCACGCATAAGAAAAACTTCGAAATGAAATTACGTTTCGAAATGAAATAAATGTACGGTTATTCACTTCTAAAGAAATAAATAAACTAACTGAGATGAGAAAAAATAAATATAAAAAAGAAAATAAATTTTTAAGTTTCGTTTTTGTTGTTCGTTGTTCGATAGCTAATATATAAAAAAGAAACTATAAAAAAATAATATAAATTTTTAATTTCGTTTTTGTATGTATGCAAACTTATAATGCATATGTATATAAAAAGTTTTTCGTATATAATAACTTTTTTATTTATGATCCGAAAAATCCCCAAAAATCTCTAAAACCTAAGTTACAGTAATATCAGTTAGCACTAAAAATTTGAAATCAATCAAAATTCGAATAAAAAAGCCTTTGGCTCCACAAAATTTTTCGTTAGCGTATTAATATATAAGATTATTTATAAGAATAGTAGATTCTTGTATGAGCTTATAGAATGAAGTCAATTCTTCACGAGGGTGAAGTTTCCCGAAACGAGCGTAGCGAGTGGAGGGAATCATCCGAGTGAAGAATTGCCATCATCCTAAGCGAATACAAGATGCTATTTTATCCACGACTGTAAAATATATCGTTTAATTTCCAGTTTTCATGCAAAAATTTGTATCGCCATATTGAAATAAATACATCAAAGATAGCGAAAAACAAAACAAATTTGTTTTTTAATTTGTTAGGGGAATATTTAATAAACTATAGAACTGTTAAAGAATTTTAATCAAATTCACTAGGTAGTTCTGGAATGAATACAATTACAATGGCAGACATACGCATGGAAAGCATATATTCTTTAGTAGTCGTGGATAAAGTTTGTTTGTACATTATATTTATTCTATAACTGTAATTATTCTGGGCAAGAATGGGCCTTGGCCTGTTTGCCGTCATCCAAAATAAATAAATAAATAAATAAATAAAGTTAAAAACTATAAAAGTGCTTGTAAAATTAGTTTTTGTGAATAAAGTTTTAAATTGTATTGAGTAGAAATATTTTGTGTGTTATTTTGAACGTTGTGTTACTGGAAATTTCTACAATCAATGGTTGGAGTTTCTGAAGCTGTTGAAGGAATATTCTTGTTAGGAATATTGTTTGCTGTATTGTGTCCTTGAACAATCAAGGTGTTGAAGACTTAATAAAAGCTGGTGTTTTTGCTTACTAATCAGTGATCGAATCCAGAAAGATTTGGGAGCGTTTATCGAATTGTGATGAGTTAGGCCAATTCGAAGGAAGGTTGGAAAAACGTAACAATATCAATGAGTCTTTTAATTCAATAACAATCTTGTGACAAAAGATAAATATTATGCATCATAAATCATAACCATGATATTTTGTTTATTGAACTTAACAGTTAATTTTAGTAAAATGATTACAAATATTGTTTAAAATCAAAACAAACATTAAACATCACAAAATTTAAAAAAAAATTGCATTATTGCAGTGTGCAACAGTCGAAACCAATGCAACGGTCGAAATGAAAACTTTTCCTGGCTGCGTAGTCTTTATATAAACAAACCCCTTTATCTATCATACCATCCACCACTTTTCATCCACTTATTCGGTTTAATTAATGACTGTGGCTCATCTAAAATCACAAATGATGGTGACATATCTAATTGATCTTTATTATTACAATAATTATAATTTCCTTCAATTACTTTTGTACAATTACGTATATTTTGACTATTATTATTTTTATCATTTATAATCTTATTTGGTTCATCAAAATTAATTGCTCGTCTACCATAACGTGGCGATTTTCGCCTAAATGATCCTGATATATCGTCAACATTCTCAACCATTAATTTAAAACTTGGTGAAAATTTTGGTCGAATCACTTTTACGAATTCATCATTCGATGTTGATTCATCACGATCGGTTTCGGTTGTTGTGTGAATTGGAGTTGTTGATGATATCGTGTCATCAATACAGATTTGTTTTGGGAGATCATTTATTTGATTGAAAATTTCTCGTTTTCTATTAATGTTTCGTTGTTTTTTTAATAATTCCATTTGCGCTTTACGTAATTCGGGTGGTTCGTTTAGAATTGGTTCCTCTTTGTCAGGTGGATCATGAATGTTTAATTGATTGGACGTAACTGGCTGTTGATTATGCAACTGTGTTTCGGAACTATCGTTTGCAGGAATAAACTTGATACTGGAATTAGGTTTTTTGACAGTAGGCCTACATCTTGGGAAATCAAGATACGTAGATTTATATTCAGGAAAATATTCGGTTGTGCCCGATAATGAAAGATATGGTTTTCGTGATTTCATTTTTTCTGGAACCAATGTGATCTGAGGATCTTTAAAACTTTCATAATATTCTGGAAGATCTTTGGAAAAATCTCCTCGTAAGTCTAATGTATCGTTTTTAATAATCGGCAATGTTCGTTCCAAATCGTTACGATTGTACCGTCGATAACGCTCTCTGTACTCCGGTATTGTTTCATTCGATCCATACAAATTTAAATTATCTGTTTTTTTTATCGCCGCATTTTTAACACAATAATCGTAATTACGATACCGATCCCGATACTCTGCTATTCCATTGAAATTTTTATTATTTCCATTAAACTTGATATGACTGATCTGTGGTATCGATCGTGATTTTTCAATTCGTGGATATTCTATAAATTTACTTTTATATTCCGGTTTATAAATTTGTTCTCCTTCTAACTTTAAATTGCAATATTGTTGATAATATTTCTTTGATGGTTTTATTTGTTCAGAACCAATTAGATTTATGTCGCTCATTGGTTTGTAATTTATATATTTGTACGCTGACGTATATTCTGGAAGAAATTCAATGTCTCCAGATAATTTAAAATTTTCTGGATATTTTATTTTTGATGATCGGTTAAAATTATGATCGTAGGCGACATATTCGGAATGATATTCGGAACGAAATCGTTGGTCACCTTAAAAAATAAAAAATTAGTTTTATTCGATTGAAAGAAAATTAAATTTGTACTGCTACCTAGTAATTTTAATGAAGTAGATCGCCTTAATAAATGTGGATGTGATGATAATTCCGGTTCGGTATATTGTCTAACATATTCAGATTTAATAACAGAAAATGGGATTGACGGTTCTGAATAATTATATAAATCAAAATGACTTTCTCTAAGACTATCTAAAAGAAAAATATTATTTTTGTTTTGTCAAAAAACTATGTCTCAATGAATTTGAGGGATCCTACCTGGTGGCCTTTTTCGACGATTTGTTAATTCATCAACTGTTGTAAATTCATGTATTAAATTCTTTGAAAAACGTTCTTTATATTTCAAATGATCTAAAATTGTATGATGGAATGATGATAGATCTGGTGCAGATGAATATTTTCTGTATAAAAAATTACCTTGATCTTTTGAACTTGAATGGTTTTGTGATATATCGTGATGACTAAAATTAAAAAACCAGAAAAAAAATTGTTTTTAATTTAAAGGTATGTCATTTGATTTTACTTGTCTTAAAATAGTAAATAAAAAAATGTTTGTGTTGGAATTTATTATTTTTTATTGATCAAATAAATGTAGAACTTTCAATTATATGTTGTTTTAGTGTTGCATGGTGATTTGCTGGATTCTATTTATTTTATATAAACAATACAGATATTGATTTTTAAATAATTTGCTATTTGCAAAATATTTTCCTAACTATAGTACTCTCGCGTCTTGGTTTGATCTATTTTTTAAATCAACTATTGATTAAACGTAACTTAAATACTGTCAATTAGAGCGATCCTGTCTTGCAAAAAATTAAAGAAATCAGTTTTGCCTAGCAAATCAATAAACGATTTACAATAAAAACTTCTAAAAATTTTACCGCCTAAATCCCCCTTATTTTTCATACTGACATTTTCAATTCGACGTATATCAAGTGCCAATGTTTTTCATCAAAAATAGAATGGAATTATGCTTATCTTTTATTTTATAAATCAAAGAAGCTGAAAGCAAATTATATATGTACCAAATAAACAATTGCTTTACCAAACACGCAAAAAAAAGTAGAACCAAAAATCAGCTATGTCCGGTAAAGAATTACTCTTCAAAAAAAAAACTAGAACGCAAATTAAAAACATAATTTCAAATTCTTTCTCGTCACATTTTACTGTTTTTTGCTAATTCATAACCGGCATCTAACCCAATTTCTAGTTCGGCACTTAGTTGCATATTAATCCTCATTAAACAATCTAGATGCACTGTTTCAAGACGGTTCCTGATTTTCGATTTGATCGTATTCATAGTGTTAAACCCTCTTTAACAACCAGCACTGTTAGCTATGAAAAAGTCCTCACATTTTGACAAGAAACCTCATTTTACTAAACTCATAGTCACCAACATTAAGAGCCAGATAGTATGCTACTAAATTTAAAAACATATACGTGGTGTATTCTTTTAACACTTAACTTCTAGTTCGTTGTCATTCATAGGATGAATTTCAGAATATTTTCTAATAAGGCTCGTTAAGGTGATAGGAAGCATTAACGGTTTGTTTTCAATGATTTTGATAAAATAGTTTCTGCTTCTCGGTTCCAGAAGACCTTTCCTTCTAAGTATTGAAACTTCAATTTAGTAGCTAATGACTTAACGTATTCGCTGTTAACTGTTTAGCATTTAGGTCTAATTGGTTGAGTCGTTGGTTAGTAAGACATGGCCCTTATGACGAATAGAAATTCAAAATTATCAGAGACACTCTCTTTGAGTGAATCGGTTTCAGGGGTGAAACAAGGTGGTTAGATATAGAAACTTCATAGAGTTATTTCTAGTTACAGCTATAGCTCTAGTTATAGCTATAGTTCTTCTCGGTTCCTGGATAGCTGTTTACTTTTTGTTCTGATTTTTAAATTGTACTTTTGAGTGAGCTGTTGAGCACGCCAAAGTATGGTTCACTATAATAAATTTTAAATTGGCACTTAATTTCACTGAAAACTCTACGACCACTTTTGTGCTTGTTTGTGTTTTTGTGCGCATTCCCATGATTTTTTTAGTCTGAAGGGTCGTTTTCTCCAAAACAGCGATAATTTTTTATAAAACTGTTATCGAGATTTTAATTCAAAAAATATCATGTTATTGTTTGAAGTAAAACTGCAGCTTATACCCAGCTGCATTACGTTCGACAAAATGTGTCGAAAAATTGACATCCTTAAATAGTAAACTCATGTGGTATTGTTTTTTGTTTGATTTGTTTTTAACTTTGAAATTTGTATAATGTTGCATTGCAAACTAATTGGCAACATCTTTATACATCTCCACTTTTGCCAATTTTGCTAATAATAAAAAACTATCACGTTGCAATAAATGTAAACATGTACAAGCGATGAGTGGTGTGTAATTTGTAGATATTTTTACGCCACTCTTAGTGTGTTTTATAGTCTTGAGGGTCTTTTAGAGTAAAGTAGGACTTGTTTGTCAGAGACAATAAACATTTCATTATTGGGTATCTTCTAAAAAGCACAACTCTTAATGGTGCAAGGTTGACAAATTTTTGTTCGAAGTCCTTAGCAACCATTTGTTTTATTCTAGTATCAAACACTCCCTCTACTGTACCTTCGTTAGCTCGGCAGTCATCTATGTACGAGATGGTGGTATTATATGGTAGTAGCCTTATGTTGTTTTCAATAGTTTGACATTAAAGTGCCGCTCTATATTGGTCTGGTTTGTGAATCATTTAATCCGAAATGTGGTAGGCACCCACTTCATCTTTTCATTCAGAAACATTTTTAAGGATGCCAATCGATTTTTAGAGTCTGTGGCATTTCGCTCATTCATGGAATAATGTGTGAGTTGTTCATATTCATCTTTTGTGATCCATATGCTTATACACGAGTATTTCCGTGTAGTTTGTGGTGCTTTTATTTTTAGTACAGGAAATGAAGCTGAAAAAATGGCAAAACCTCGCAATTTTTTCGTCCAGCATCGATTTGTACAAAAATTTGGGATTAGGCTCATTTCACCCTCTAGTTCATTTTCATTGGTTTTTTAAGGGTGAAAACTACTACTAATTGTAAAAAATTATAAAATAACATTTTAAACTTTAATATGGTCAACATTTGGTTTGAATTAGTTAAATAATGATTTTTTTATGTTTTAGGATATATCATAATATTTCAACCCTTAAAAACCACCCTTAATAACATTGCAATTTTTATAAGTAATTTAATAGATCTATACAGAAAAAAAGTAGAATTACATACAAAAACATTTATTTACACAAAAATACGAATTTACAAATACAAATAGTTTTTTAATCATCTTCATCGAGATCGATGTCATCTTCGTCTTCTTCTATAACCGGAGGACTATTGTTGCAATCTTCCCCCGAGCACCCAGAACAAAAAAAATTATTATTTTTCAAAGAAACTAACCGATTTATTTACTACAATAAACACAATTGAATAATTCTAAAAAAATTGTCAAAGCACGTGTTATTTCTTTCGAACTTTAGAACACACTGGCGAGGAATCAACGAAATATGCACTCACACACGCATACACATTAGCAGATGTTTCTTCTTTTCTGCCTTTCGATTTGAATGGAGAAAGTGGAACATATTATAACGTATTACTGCCAAAAAAACCGGTTCTGTGGTATTATATATATTGAAAATGCTCTATTACACTCCCAAGCGGGCTATTCGAATTTTTCGAAAAAAAAAGTTAATTCAAACATAGCTCCTTCATTTTTTTGATAAAAAGTTTTTTCAAATATGATTTTGTAGGAATTTTCAAGAGCTATAAGACTATGTGAATTAAATTCCGTAAGATCCCTTAGTTTTTAAGTGGGGTAAGTTTAAAGGACTCGAATAAGGTTTTAAACAGCTATGCCTCGCTAAATATTCACTGTAAAGAAAATCTATGCACAAGGAAATTTTAGTTATTAAAAAAGCTACAATTTAGTACTCCATCATTTTTTTCGTGTCTCCAGTATTTTCGGAGGTATTTTGAAGAAAAGGGTGAAAAATACGAAATTGCAAAAAATCTTTAAACTACAATTTTTCTAAAAGTAGGTATTTTAAATAGGTCAAACTTCTTGGGTGTATTGATAATACATAAATAAAAAGAATTACAGAAGGGTGAAGATCAATTTTAATTAGGAGGGTAGTTAGGGGGTTGTTTTCACTGATTTTTTCGTAGAAAAAAAGTAGGTACCGACCTTATTTTGATCATAAGTCGCTCAATTTTTATGCTAGAAACTTTTTGATTTAAAGGTCTAATTATATACTTGAAAAAAGATTCTGTAAGAATTTCCTCGAAAAATGCAAAGTTTTCCCGTTATTTGGCTTTGAATATTTCAAATTATGCATTTGACGAAAAAATCTAACCTTTAACATGCCGTATCTCGGTTTGTATTGGTCGTAGAAAAATTATAAGGAAAATAATTTTGTTTGTTTTTCTAAAAGCTACAATTTTGATATAAACAGTTTTTTTGATTAAATACATATTTTTCGAGTTATTCTCAAAAAACCCTCTAAAAAAGTCGATTTTTTCGTCGAAAAATTGTTACTTTCAACCGCGAATAACTCGAAAAATAATGGTTTTACGAAGAAAACGTATAGAACATTTTTTTCTTAGAATTACTTTTTCCATTGATTTCCATGGCTAAAATGTAATGAAAAATTTCCACCCCCGAGATGGGGTGGCAACCACCCCCAAGGTTTTAGCGTACAGCGGCATGGTATAGAAAATGATCCTTGGGCTATTCCCTACCTTCTGTGAAAATTTCAAGTAAATCCATGCTTGACGAAAAATTGCGAGCCAAAATGCCTCATTTCCTAGCCTATTTATTTTGTCTTTTTGAGCAACGAAATTAGGGTTTCTAAATATCCGACCTATTTGATTATCCGGATATCGAATACATAAACAATAAATTATCCGGATAATCCGGATATCCGGATAAATAAAACATGTTTTTTACTTTGCGGTATTTAAATCATTTATATATATTTTTCGAGTATCTATATTATTTAATTTTTATATATAGTCAGAAAATAACAAGAATAGTAACAAATCATAAATAATAATAATAAAAAAATAAAATTGTTCATAAATTTAATTAGGATTTAAATTAGACCTCGACTCAATTTCGAGACATTGTTATAATTAATTAACGAATGCAATAATTTGTCTAAAATATGTATTTTTATAAATGCATCAATAACTTCATCTATGTATTTAAGTTATTGATGCATTTATAAAAATGCATATTTTAGAAAAATTATTGCATTAATTAATTAATGTCTCGAAATTGAGTCGAGTTCTAATTTTTATCCTGGTAAAACCAGCAATTGAAAATGCCCGCACCGTTGCAGTCGATGTCGGTTTTATTGGTAATAATACGCGATTTAGAATATTTAAATTGGCCGTCCGATTTTTATAATTATTTAAATAAATGAAAAATTTTTTCAGCAATATGGAACTTCCTTCATTCTGCTTCTCAACATAAGTAATTAAAGCAATATCATTCTCAAGTACTTTCTGCAGTCACGATTTCTTATACAAACTTCACTACTTTGACTTTCTTCATCTTCACTTTCAATAGTAATTTCATTAGTGATTTCCTCAGAGTCATAATTTAGAAGTACAGCTCTCATAAGCTTTAAAAAAATAGCCAACACTTCAGATTTTATTGACAGGGCTACAAGTTAATAAAACGTTATTTTTTTAAAATTAATATAGCATTAAATAAATGTTAGTACTAGTATATTATTTTATTAAGAGGAGAAGTATGACTTTCCATGGCGCGCCTGCGTAGAAGGCAAGCCATGGAAAGTTACTTCTCATCCATATAAAATATGTTATTTTTTCTTCAAACGCTTCAAGATGTGCCATGTTTTTGTGGTTTTGATACTCAGTTCTTGTTTTAATTTATGCAAACAATAAATATCTAAGACGTAATTTATAAATATGAGTAGTTTCGATTGTTTACAAAAAAAAACGTTTTGATATATATATAAATTGTTTATCGTTGTTGTTAGTTGTGATTGGCCAGTTTTTTAAATGCAATCGGGTTTCTCAGCAGAAATTGAGGTTGCGGCCAATGATGCCGTCTCCTCTCTTGGACCCACATGCATGATTTTAATTTCCAAAATGCAACATTAAAAAATTGCACGTTTAATATTAGTTTAATAAATAAAAATGACGTTTAAAATTATATTTTGTATGTTATTATTTTAGCGGTATCATAGCAACACTTTCCCTGACTAGGCGGGGACAGGAAACACTTTCCCTGACTAGGCATGGAAGTTGCATTTCTCCGTAGCCAGCTCAGTATATTTATGACCTAATTATTTGGCGTTTGAAGAAAAAATATCTTTCTGCATCTGAATCTGCATCACGAAGTGTTTCGTAAAATATGCAATGATTATTACAGTTTTCAAAACATTAAAGTTGTAAATAAATTTTTAAAACTTATAGTCACTTCACTGCACTAACAAACTTTGCAACGCAACTTAATTTTTATTTGAACTTTGCAACACAATTTGATTATTTTTTTTACAAAATAAAGGGTTTTTTAATATTCGGATAGTTGCAAAAAAGTATCCGGATAATCGAATAGTCAAAATATGGTCGAATAATCCGGATAATTCGATATCCGGATATCCGGATTAGAAACCCTAAACGAAATATTGGTAGTTTTCCCATCTGATAACAGTGCTCTGTAGAATTAAAGGAGTGTTTCACATTTTTAGTCTTTTTTAGTAGAAAAGGTCTGATACTTTTATCTGTATGATTTGTATTCAATTAGTTTTCCTTTATAGTTTGAGCATGATAATAACTTTGAGCAAATTAATAACTTTCACCCATATCTCCATATCTGGGGAATGCAAGACTTAGGCTTGCGTTGAACAAAGTCAGAAAATATGAAAGAACAGTCTTTTGTAGAGATAAACAGAACAATACCATCAAATGATGATTTGACAGTTGACAAAGTTGATGTTACTACTTCACATATGTGAAGTTTGATGATGTTTCCTTTTATCACCGAGAAATATGCAGATCCTAAAATGAATTTGTGAAATTCGTGTTCAAGCAAATTTTTTTTTTATTTAAAGGCTTAGCTCCTTTTTTGGAACCATATTGCCCATCAATTTAAAAGTATTGATTTTAATGAAAATATAGTCATTGGAAAACTTTTCCTTGTTCAAAATTAACTTGCCCATTCACGCACCTTTCATTTGTAGATCAAATTTTTCATACACATTCAAACTTCTATCCCACTCATTCTAATAAACTCATATACACATCATTTGCCATTATATCTATTTTCAAGATTTCAGTCAAACCTCTTCCACTCTGGAGGACATTGTACTGCGACATGATCTGGTCGTGCACCGCACACACCAGCATCAGCTCAATATCCTGCACCACACCACATCTTTCACGAAAATTATTTTCAATCAGATGACGTTTGTACAAACACTCCTTCCAATTGCATGGTTTATTCTTATCCTCTCAATTGTTCTTATCATTCTTGTACTTTCACTGAGGTCCTTGTAATTAGGTTTCCTCATTTGTGTACACACTAGCTCTTTGTACTTTTTGCCTTTCACATGACTTTTACTCTCATATTTAATCTCCCATTTTCTCCAAATCATATCCTGAAACATCTTAAGTACATCTCTTGCATCCTTTTTTCCATACACAATGGCTTGCTCATTCAAGCTGCCCCTTTTCGGTAACATATCAGCTCTTTCATTACCAGTGATCCGACAGTGTGCTGGTATCCATTGTATGGATACGTCACACTTCTGTCGTCTCACTAGCTCATATATCATATCCACATATACATTGCCCTGGCTACCTCCTCCGTTTTGTAGCAAGATCATCCCACTCTTGGAATCAGAGAATATTACTATATTCTCCTCATCCTTTCATTTAATCCCAACTTGATTCCTTCATACGTTCCAATCAACTCAGCATTCATTATACAGATGCCATTCTCCATTTTAACCGAGTATTCATAGTTTGTGGCAGGCACAAACACTCCCACTCCACATCCATCTTCATTCACACTAGCATTTGTATAGATAGCAAAATATGCATGATACAACAGTTTAACACTCAACCACATTCTTTTGACTATGGTTTCATTCATTTCATTCTTGTTATGTTTCCCAAATTCCAAACACACTACAAGGTTTGCAGGTTTAACTCCTGGACCTTTATTTCCAATTGACAAAAACTGGTTTAGGTTCAAACCGGTCAAAACGGTTGTCCTATACATGTTTTTAAAAAGGGGATTGATCTGTAACCTTGTTGACAAATCCTCAATTAGTTGATTTTTGTTCGTTTTCATTCGCATTATCTCTCTTACTGTGATCCACTCTCCTTTATAATCAAGAGGTGAATCATCAATTTCCGAATAAAGACAGTGGATTGGGGTCGAATTTATCGCCCCAATACCATCCTTACACATGCATTCTCAACTTTCATCAACTTACGAAAACCATCTACAGAACCAATACCATACAACATATCAGTCACTCCAGAGTGAGCTTCCCATTTCGGTTTGCTCATCCTTTTGACCACATTCAATCTTTTCTTACACTCATCGGCCAGGAACTCCATGTGTTTCTCAAAGTTCAAGTGCCGATCGATCCAAATACCCAAATACTTCACCACATTCATTTGTTCAATCCTATCGCTCTCAATTCTCACATCTAATAATATTATGTGGTCCCATTTTAAAACTCATGCAGCTACATTTACTCACGTTCGCTTTGAGATTTAAGTTCTTCAGTTTAAGTTCTTCAGTTCACACCATGTTGTGCTTTTTGAATCGCTTCATCTGCAGATCTAGCCATTCCAGTGATGACGAAATCATCTGCAAATTGCAGAATGATTAACTCGTTATCGCCGATCTGGTGTATTTCCCTTGTATATAAATTAAACAGAGTTGGCGAAATTTTATTACCTTGTGGCAGTCCTAATCCCACCTCTTCCAAGTCGACAAGAACTTGAATTAATTTCCTAGGAACTACATAATCATATGCTCTCTCAACATCCAAAAATACCGTTACAAACTTTCTTTTATCCTTTCTCACTTCCCATACAAACTTCTCCACACACTCTACTGCAGAGTGGTTCTTTCTGAAACCATATGTCGTATCTGGTAACAAACTGTTCTCATTTATAAATTTCTCCATTCGTTCTTTCAGCATTCCATTCATTCATTAAAACATTCAACATACAAATACCCCTATAGTTTGTTGCCACTTCAGGATCCTTGTCCTTCTTGGGTATTGGAACCACTCTACATTCTTTTCATTTATCCGGTATTTTATTTTCCATCCATGTCTCATTGAGTACGGCAAGCAAATTTTGTGTTGCTTCCGTACTGAACTTCTGAATCATCCTATAGTTCACTTTGTTCGTCCCTGGAGTTGTAGGTTTTGATTTGCCCAATACTTCCATGAACTCACTCCATTCAAACGGGCCACTCACGTTTTCTCTTACATTTTCATTGTCGTTCAGGAGAATCCCATTCAAAGTATCATCCACATTTGTCAACATTCTCATAAATTCCAAACGTCTTTCTCACGGTCTTCCAAAACCACACTCCGTCCACCTACTTTCATTCCTCGCACTCTATTGAACTTCTGCCATATATCCTTTGTTGTCGTTCTTTGTGTCATTTCAGACACATAATTTTGCCAACATTTTCTTTTCGCTTTGCGGATGGCTTTCTTTAACATCGCTGTCATTCTAGATAGAGTAATTCTGCTGTCGGTGCAAATGCACCGGTTAAAGTCTCGTAAGGCCATCCGCTTCTTTTCATACCAGTACTGGATCTCATTATTCCACCAAGCTTTCACTTGAATATCTTTTATATCAATTGTTCTAACACATATTTCGTTCATTTTCTCTATTTCATTTTCAAGTTGTTCCGCATTTGCAACATCATTCATTCTGAGAATCTCATCCAGTCGTTCCACCCATTTCTTCTCATTCATCAGTTCCCTTTTATCATTATAGAGCCTATTATCTCTCACATTCATTTTGATCATGTAATAATCTCCACCCAAATTCTCTTCGCTAACGTTCCAAGTGGTCTCAGATGCTAGCTCGATCGAAACCAAAGAGACGTCGATCGCACTAGCTATCCCACTTACTCTCGCTAGCCTCGTTGGTCTACCATTATTTAAAATAACCAATTCGCTACCTTGAATGAGACCACTCAGCTGGGTTTCTCTCGCACAATTTTTGATACATCCCCAAATTCTTGCATGAGCGTTCATATCTCCACCAATTATGAGATCACTTTTTCCTCTCCCCCATTCAAACAACTTTTGTTCATCCTTCAAGGCACACTCTCTCTGTTCCGCATTTACTGCCGGGGGTTTCCGTTTGTACCGCAATAGCTTCCATAAATTTAAAATTTGGTTTTACCCAGTATAACTACACCACCATACGTCACCTCTGGGTTTAGACAGGAATCTATAACCGGCCATTCAAAACGTCTTATCAGCACGCTCCCAAGTTTCACTAACAAGCACGACCTCCATATTAGTCTCCACTAGACAAATCCGCAGCATATCACGCTTAGCGTAATTTGTAAATGCTCTGAGAATTTATCTGGCCGACACTCAATCGTTGGTTAGATCTACTCATTCATTTCTCCTTTTATTTGCACATACATCGGGATCATGAATACAAGTTTTTTTGATAAAAGGAAAAATTGACCATCGTTAGTTTTCCCTTTACTTTTTGGAGATATAGTGTCCATCGACACCATATTTCTTTATTCTATTACCATATCCAGGGTTTCCCCTAGAATGGCCCTCTCGGTTTCATTTAAATATGAAATCGATTGGGATTTCGGTAATGTTTCTTTAATTAAATTGTGTTCTGAATCATTTTTTGAAATATTGCTTATTGTTGTTTGTTTGTTAGTTAGTGTTTTTTCTTGCTGTGTTTGTTTTGGTTGAAATGTTAGTGTTGGTGGTAATATTGTTAATATTTTCTGTTGAAGATTTTGTGTTAGTTGGGGTTGTATTTGTTGTTGCATAGTTTGTGTTTGATCTAATTTTAAATCCTTGCTGCAACATTGACTTGGTTGTTGTTGTTTTTGTTCTAGTTGTTGTTGCTTTTGATCTTCTTGTATTTGGTTCTCTGATTCATGTTGTTTTGGCTTTCTGTACAGTTGTGCTGCTACTTTTGGTTCTCGTAAAAAATCAGCATATTGATTGCTATATTTCTCCATATCTCTGTGTTGTGTCGTAAGGTTGGCTCCCTGGCTCTATGATAGTTCAGTCTTTCACTTTTTCGGATTATCACTATTTGTTTTTCCTTAGTCAAGATATGTATCGGTGTTGGCTCTCTCTTCTGGTTAACCATCTTGGTGATTTTTTGAACTTTCACCACCTTCTTCTTCTTAAGCTCTTCTAAAATCTTTTCTTCTGGTAAATACTTTAGTTCTGGACAAAAAATTACCCCCTTAGAAGTATTTAGGTACTCATGTTCCACAACTTGTATTGGTATAGTACTCGCCAACATTTTGGCATTTAGTAAAGCTTGCCCTCCTTGCTCTTTACTCCTCAGTACCAGTAGGTCTCCACTTCTCAATTTTTGGACCTCCTTAATGTATGTGGTGATCATATCTAAACCTTTAGAGATAAGAAATACTGACTCTTGGTTAAAAGATTTACCCTCACCGAAGTGTTTGATGACATAGTACTTCTCGTCATCCTCATCTTTATTTGGAAACAAACTGCTATTTACTACCCTGTCTGTATTACCCCACTTCGTTCTTTTCCTGTCATTTAAGCTTGGAAATTCATCCAAATTTTCCAACGCCGAAAATCGGTTCACCGATCCAACCCTCTCCATTCTGCCTGCCGCCTATGGGCAGACTTCCCGCCGTTTCACCAAACTTTTTTTTTTAAATTAAAATAAACTAAAATTCAATTTCAAAAGTCTATACTTCACAAATTAATTAAACTAATAGAACTTATAAAGCTCCTAAATTTTCACTTAAAATATTAATATTGACTTCACACAAAATAATTAAATAATATTATACACAAGTAAATAGTAATAACTTGTTCAAGCAGATCCACATAATATGTATATACATATTTAGTATGTATTTACATTGTATAGATATCAGAAAATATATTTAAGAAAACGTTGTTTCAATAGTCTAATACAGGCCCATTAGCTCAGTTGGTTAGAGCGTCGTGCTAATAACGCGAAGGTCGTGGGTTCGATCCCCCCATGGGCCATTATTTTTTTAACCTATGTATTTTTTTCGCTGTTTTTTGATACCGATCACTTGTCGTGCGAGTACGAGTACAATTCGAGTACAATTTGTTTCATTGGTTTTTTTAGGAAATACATATTTTCGACATAACTTAGCCGAGCATTCACATACAGCAGAAACAGAAACCGAATTTAATACAAATTTGACAGCAACTGAAACAGAAACAGAATTTAGAAACAGAAACAGAAACTGAAAATTCGTCTGAAACTGTCTGTCCAGAAACTGTCACATGACCAGAAACTGTCACATAATATTAATTATTATTGTGAATTTTGATAATAGAGTTTTGAATTTTGAATGGTTTTCCGTTTCTGTTTCTGTTGTATGTGAATGCACGGCTTTAGACTTAGTTTTTTCTTTTCCTAAATAAATTTTTTAAAAAATATGATATGTACAAGTGAATTTCGAAATAATAATAAATAATAAAATAATTATAATAAAGTTTGGTTTAGTTTTGATTTTTATTCATAAAATTGTTTTAATTTTTTGTTAGTTTAAAAACTTTATTAGTTCTAAATATTGGAAATATTTTGGAAAGTAATTAGTAAACTTTGTTTTTAATTATATTGTTAGTATTCGGAAGAGAAGTGCATGTTTCTCTCCCGAGGTGTGTTTGGATCCCGAGGACGAAACCTGAAGGCTACATATCAATGAGGGAGATGACATGCTCTTTCCTGAGGTGTATATATATACTATGTTTTGCACGATCACAACATGATATTAAAAACTAAAATCTAATCATTTAAAGAAAACGCATATTACAAATTTTAAGTTTCAACATAGTAGGTGGTTTTTATATAAGCTGCTTTCCAATCGAGTGAATTGCTGAAGGACATTCAGTAAATCATCAAAAATAGAGCTAAAACAACAAAAAACAGCAATTTTTTGACATTTAAAAAATACATAACCAAAATCGAAAATTTAGACACAAACAAATATGTTCCGATTTATTTTTTTATTATTTTTAACATTTGACCACAAACCGTAAGTAAAAAAATATGAATATGTTGAACTGATGAACATATTTTTTCCTTCACTTTATTTAATTCAATTCAGTTCTGTAGTAGCTCAGTTTACGTTCAGTGCAAACTGAATATTACCATTGGAACAAACAAATGCCGGAATACAATTCAGTTTAAGTGAATCATTCACTAATTCACTCGATTCTTCTGGAACATTAATATTTAAATACTTCAAAAGAGAGACGAAAAAAATGGTAATAACTCAAAAACTAATGGCAATACCTAATTTATTGAATTTTTTTTTGAAAAATTTCAATTTTTTTCGACTTTTCTAAGTCAAACTCGAATCTTTAAAAACAATTTTTGTCCTTATCTATGTCTATAAAACACAAATAAAAACAAATATTTACAATTTTTGCAGTATGCGGTTTTTCATTAGGCGTGGACAAATACAATTAATAACTGTAGAAAGTGTTAAGTTGATAGCACTTTGATAGTTTCTAAGAAAATCGAATTTGAAATCAATTTTACGACATAAATGTCAAGTTCGTTTGTGAATCATATGAATTTTTCAATTCGAAATCAGTTTTTGGGTTTATATGAATAAACCTTACAGTTATTTTTTAATAAAAACAACTTTTTTAATCTCTAAAACCGTGTTTTGGTTGGGTTGGGATTCGAACTCATAACCTATCAATACCAACTAAGTTCAAATCCTTTGGTAGACACGCTATCAACTGCCCCAACGGCGTCAATGGCTATAACCATTTTAATTACGATGTTATATCTCTTTTTTTTCTTAAAGAAAAAATTTTTGTCATACTTCACGGGCAACAAAGTTAGTTGTGAATCGCTGTGAATCGAGAGAGAGGAGAGAGAATATACCGTAGTCTCTCAGTGAGAGAGAATATACCGTAAAAGGTTATGATGAAAGACCAACTATAGGTTAGAGAGAGTTAGTGGAAAAGCCAGTGCAATCAACATCTTATTGGTGTCGATTGAAATGGCTCCCGAGATAACTTGGAATGTAAGTGAAGAGAATTTGGGTAGTGATGAATGGTGATGCACGAGATTTTCACTGCAGTGAATGATTTTGTTATTGCGGAACAACAATTGAGGGTGAAATAGAGAGAATGAATGAAATATATGCATTAGAACAGTTTATATTAAGGATATTCGAATGAAAGCTTGGTGGAATAATATTGGTAATTTAGAAAAACTCGGTCTAAATTCTAAAATGACTAGCGTGACAAAGAAAGCTATCCTTAGTCCAAAAAGTGTTGTCATAATTATGTGTCAGAAATGAAACATAGAGCGACTACAAGAGATGGATGGCAAAAGTTCAATAAAGTGAGAGGAATGAAAGTAGGTGAGGAGGAAGATGAAGAGGAATGTGGTATTGGCATATCGTGAAAATAGTTAATTTTGCTACAAGATTTGAAAAAACTGCTTATTCTGAAAAATTGTTCACAAGACGCGTTAGCGTCGAGTGGGACAACTTCACGAACGTAAAATGTTTTTATCTCGCTCATGAAATGCATTTCATTCGCGTATAAAATGCATTTCGTATGAAATGCATAATTTGTTATTTATCGAAAATGATTTTACACTAGAGGAAAATAACCCATTTTCATAGGGGATTAACCCTACTCGAAAATAGAGTTTTCATCTGTTATCATAGAAAAAGGTATTTAATTTATGAGATTGATAAGTTACGTGGATGATAATTGTATTGAAATTGTCGAGAATGATAATGGAAGTGATGTTATGAGTTGCCCGCCTTAATAAAGTGAACTCCTGGAGGTATTAGACAACTCTAGACTAACTACCCAGGAACAAACAAGGTGAATTATAAAATGAGTCAGAAATTGGGTACAGCAGCAAAACAAATTGTTGTTATTAAGAAGATATTAGAATTGAGCATGTTAGAATTGAACATGTAAATGTAGTAAAATAGTTGTGTATTATGAATGATTGGCACTTGAACTTTAAGAAACACATTCCTGGTAGCTGAGGGTAAAAAATGACTGCATTTACTCAAAAGAGGGGATCAAACATAAATCGTTGAGCTCACTCTTGAGTGACAGATATGTTAGAACAGCCTTCCACAGTACAACAAAAAGTGTTTGGAATACTAGTGTATGGTGATGAATCTGAAGATGGTTTTCGTAAGTTGATGAAAGTTGAGTATGAATATGTAGGAGTGCTTTTGGCAGCGATAAATTCAATTCCAATCACTGGCTATATTCGCGGTAATGTGCGGTAGTACGGAAGCTAGTGAAAATGACAACAAACCAAAATCAACTAATTGAGGAAATCTATAGAGTCAACCCTTTTTTATGAAAAACTGTAAGGTCTGCATTTTGAGCGAAAACGCTTTCTTTAACGCTTTCTTCAATTGAAAACCTTGCTCGGAGGGTTGGAATTAGTTGGAACCTAGGAACCTTGGCATTTGAAAAACATAGTAAGAATGAAACCATAGTTGATCAAAAAAATAAAATTGGGATCAAGTGTTCGAGGTTTCCTACTGATGACCGGCTGAAACAATACCACATTAAATTAGTCAAACAAGTAAAAACTGAAACAAAAATTGCTAAAGAAGCATATTATCAGCTACAGTTCAACCTCGCAAGCCGCGATTCTAGAGCGGAGTGGAAATTGGTAGATGAAATCCTATGTAACAAAGCTAAAAAGAATACTATCGACAAAATTTACAAAAAAAATACCTCAGAAATTTGTACGGATAAAAATGAAGTGGCCAATGAGTTCAACAATTTCTTCATCAATATAATCAAAGACAGTACTGGTAGTTTACCTGAAACAGATCTTGATAACCCACTTCTACATAATCAGGGTAGTTACCAAAGTAATTCCTTCTTTTTTAAGCCAGTAACTAGAGAAGAACTAATTGTTCAACTTTCTAGTATTAAAAACAAACAATCAGTTGGAGCTGACGGGATTAGCTCCCTTCTTTGTAAGCAAATTGGCGACCTTCTAGTTGATGTACTATGTTATCTTTTCAATCTAAGCATTGAAACTGGTACCTTTCCAAACAATCTCAAGCTAGCAGTGGTCATTCCGATATATAAGAAGGGTAACAAGCTAGAAAAAAATAATTACAGACCCATCTCTCTACTTTCAAGCTTCTCTAAAATCTTCGAAAAAATTGTTAAGGGTCGGTTAATTCAATACCTTGATAAGATCAAATTCTTAAACTGCAAACAATTTGGGTTTCAAAGTGGCACTGGTACTGAAGATGCTTTACTGAGTTTTCTTAGTCCTGTTTTTGACTATCTTAACAAGGGGCTTAAGGCAGGAGCTATTTTTATTGACTTCAGTAAAGCATTTGATATGGTCAACCACCTTGTGCTTCTGGCAAAACTTTATCATATCGGTATTCGTGGAGTGGCTTACTCGTGGATAAGATCCTATCTCGCAGACCGTAGACAAACAGTTAAAATTGATGACCAATTCAGCCCAATAACCAATTTTAACGTAGGAAATCCTCAAGGATCTGTCCTTGGACCCCTACTGTTCCTTATATATGTTAACTCAATATTTGACTTAGAAACGAAAGCCAAGAAAACTGCTTTTGCGGACGATATTGCACTAAGCTACGATGGATCTTCAAAACCGAGTATCATACAGGATATGAATAATGATTTAAAGCTCATCAGGAAATGGATTGATTTACATGGCATGATTTTGAGTAACAAAACCAAGTGTATGCTGTTCAATATAGGAAACGACTATCAAATTCCCCATAACGCCGTTGTGTATCATAAAAACCAGTGTAGTGAGTTTAACTGTTCCGGATGTATAGAAATTGAAAAGGTTTCAACGTTTCGCTATCTGGGTTTGCATTTGGATAGCAAATTAAACTGGAACGAACATATAAAATGCTTGTCCAAATACATGTTAATAGCAATTCGCAAAATGTATTTATTGCGCCCTCTCGTTCCCCAATCAGTATTAAGAACCATATACTTTGCTCTTGTCGAATCAAAACTATTGTACGGGTTATCTTGTTGGGGTGGAATGTACTCTACTAACCTAAATCCGATTTTTCTCACCCAAAAGCATGCAATAAGAATTATTTATCACAAAAATCGTAGAACTCATTCACTCCCTCTATTCATTAAAACGAACGCTCTTCCACTAAAATTCTGAAAATTTTTTTCTTACGTAAAGATTATATGAATATTCGTCCAAATATTATAAACTATAATATTCGCTCTCTCAACTGTATTGTCCCAATGCCTTTCAAGGAACATTTTAGACACTTTTATTCATATCTTGCGCCTTTCTTATTTAATAAGCTACCCCACTCCATACAGATTCTGTCTCAAATTAAAATGTTCTTGGGAAACGTTAGGGTTTGGATTTTGGAAAAAACGTATGCTGAAGTAAATGCATTTTTCCGATAAGTTTTCTGGTGCTCGTGTGTGTTCTGTTGCTGAAGTAAGAACTCTTGGTTGTTCTTGTTCTTGTTCATGTTTATGTTTATGTTATCTTTGTGATTTTTGTTTTTTCTAAATTGTTTATATTACTAAATGTTAAAAATCTATTTTATTTAGTGTTAAATTTGTCTGCATATGCTGCAACTCTCATGCTCTGCCACTGTTTCCTATGAAACACAAGAGCATGTATATCTTTATTTGTATATATTATTTTTTAAAATCTAAAATTTAATTTTTCTTATGTAATAATTTTTTGTGTACAAATAAATGAATTTTTTGAATTGAATTGAATTGAATTGAGTTAACAAACTGGGGTTAAGAGTGAAAATGATATATCATGCATATTTTGCTGTTTATACAGATGCTAGGTAGTGTAACTGAAAATTAATGTGGTATAGGTGTGTTCGGTCATGTGATTAATTATTTACTGTTTTTTTTAATTTATTGGCTTAGCCCCCTTCATTGGGGCGTTAGGCTTGTAACTCAAGACCTTCTCGGAAACCACTTTTTCGATAAACATTTTTCAGAATGCGTGTCTTCAGACCTGGTCGTTAATAGTAATTCTGAATGTACAGTAAAAGAAAACAGTCAGCATAGTATCTGATGGATATTCAAAGCTATTGAGTATAAAGTGGTATGAAATAAAATAATAAATATAATATAAAAAGGACTAAAAACAAATTTCTTTTCCTTAAATAAAACTTTTGCATGTGTATAAGCTTTTTGTTCTTGATTAACTCATGCAGACTCTTGCACACTTCTATTCCCCACTCATTCTGGTAAACTCATACGTTTGTTTGCCATTTTATTTGGTTTTAAAATTTCAGTCAATCGTCTTTCACTCAAGAGGGTATTGAATTGTACTGATCTAGTTGTACTTCTGAGATACCATAATCGGCTGCTCAATAAACACTACATCGTTCATACAGGTCATACAATTAATTTCAGATGATGTTTATACTTGCAGTCCTTCCAATTGCCATGGTTTTCCTTTTCCACAAGGTCTCTGTGCATTTTCCTTCTTCTTTTCGCTAACATCTTCTCTTTCATTTCCAGTGACCAGAAAAGTAGGATGGTATCCGTTGATTGAATCCGTCACATTGATTCTCTAGATTCTAGAACATTACTATGATTCACTTCCTCTAGTTAAATCCTAACTGGATTCCTCCATATAGTCCTATCAACTCGCATTCATTAGACAGATGCTGTTTTCCGGTTTCACAGAACTCTCATAATAAATCACAGTCCCGAACACTGCTATTCCACATCCATTTCAGTTACACTATGCATCTGTATAAACAGCAAATGTGCGTGCAGCATGATACATCATTTTCACACATAACTATACAGCCTTTTAGTTAACTATGTTTCCCAAATTCCAAACAGACTGTACAAGGTTAGCAGACTTTAGTAATTGAAGAAAACTCATTAATATTTTGCTCAAAATGGTGACCTCATAGGATTCTTAAAAAGTGGTTGAATTTGTATCCTTGTCAAGATTTTATCAATTAGTTGATTTTGGTTCGTCTTTATCCTCACTATCTATCGTACTGTGATGAATTCTCTCTTATAACCAAGAGGTGAATCAACAACTTCCAAATACATATAGTCGATTCACATTCTCAACTTTAATCAATTCATGGAAACCAATTATATATGTAGGTCTAAAGTTAGTAAGAAAAACACATAACAAAAAAGACTTTGGCAGTCAAGTTACACAGCCAAAAAAAATCTCATCGGTTATTTTCAAATGTGTGATATATGCCTCTTTAGCTCAGTGGCAGAGCACTGGTCTTGTAAACCAGGGGTCGTGAGTTCAATCCTCACAGGAGGCAAGCTTTTAATATATATGACAGACTCAATTTTTTTTTTATGTCATTCTCATAAAATATTCATTTATTCTTTGTCACTGCTGTCTGACTAATGTGACTAAACAACAGTATGACTAATGTGACTGGTCAAAACTTTGTGCTTAACATTATAAATTATATTAAGTGTAATTTATTCCCAAATTACTGCTATCTTTTACACATATAAGCGAATTGAAAAATTTATCGCCTATGGATCATACTATCCCTCGAATCAATTTTGCGAATTCGTGAAATACGGTTAATAAACGAACTAAAAAAGAAGAATTTTTCACTACATATACCAACACACGTATATAATATATATACTATAACCGTACAACAAAATTTAAAAAGGACGCTCCACGATTCATTTGGCGTTGATGTTTCTATTAAGATTGAGTGATAATTTTTTTCGAGTAAAAAGTTTGTTTTTTTACATCGTGGAATTAGAAATATAAATATATAATATTTATAAACTTAAAAATTTATTTATTAGTGATAGTTAGAAGTGAAGTGAATTTGAAGTGTAAAACAATTTTTGTGGCATCATAAAACATAATAAAAAATATTTCGACGCCATATTAACAAAAAATTTTGTGTTTCTTAATTTTTTTATTTATTTTCTGTGTTGTCGGAAAAAACATATTGGGGATATTTAGCAAACTTGTGAATTATTAAAATTTAAACAAAAACTTTAAGTATAATGGCAAAACGACGGTATTATAACGTAAATAGGGAAATGAAAAGCCTGTTTGCTACAAACCATACGAACGCTCAAGCGTACGTTTCCAACAGCAACTATCCTTTAATTTTAAATGCTACAGAAGAGCAACAGGATATTATATTCGGTAATAAGCGATCCGTGTCCGATTTAAATTCCACAAGCTCAACTGTTGATTCCTCAGAGGTGGATGGGATTTATGGGAATAATTTATCAATCGAGCTGGCACAATAACTAGTGGAATTTAATATATCCGAAAAATGTGGAAATGCATTATTAAAATTGCTACAAACGCATAACTTAAATCTTCCCCAAGATGTCAGAACATTAAAAAGAAGTTTTGTTATCGGAATAAAAAACTATCATGTGCAGACACCTTTTTGGAAACATTAATTGAAGAAGTTAAATGTTTGTATAGAAATGGGATCCAATATAAAGATAAAAAATTTAAGTTTTTTGTGAGGGCATTTATTTGTGATGTGCCAACTCGGGCGTTTATATTGGGGGTTAAATCACACTCAGGATATATTATAGCTGTGCAAAATGTACAGTGAAAGGAACATATTTAATCCATAAAGTATGTTTTCCAGAAATTGATAACCACCCGACTGGAAATTAGTTCAGGGAACCCGGATTATGATCAGATCCGGATCAGATTTTCCGTAATACGGCCATCTGATCAGTTCCTGATCAGCGTACAGTACCGTTTTCCTTGATCTGGCCATCTGATCAGTTCCTGATCAGCGTACAGTACCGTTTCCCTTGATCCGGCTATCTGATCAGTTACTGATCAGCGTGCAGTACTTTATCCGTTGATCAGGCTATCTGATCAGTTACTGATCAGCGTGCAGTACTTTATTCGTTGATCCAATTTAAATGGGTTAAAATTCACTAGAGTATTATCCATTTTAGAAATATATAGCTAAAATCGTTTCATGTATATTTTAGTTGTAGCTGCTCAGCTGAACGACTATAATAATAGTCATTAAGGTGGTATGTATGTTTTAATTTTTTCCATTGTAATGTTTTTATTTTAATCTGATTAGTTTATGTATATAATATATAAATATATATCAGGGTCTGATCCGGTAATCCCAATCAGGACCTGATAGGGCAAAAGCGTTACACTCATGATCAGGGGCCAATCAGGCAGCCCTACCAATGCCTGATCCGGGTTAGGGCAAACCTGATCAGGGCCTTACTTGAGCCCTAACAAATTTCTCCTCGAGTATGAATAAAATTAAGGAAAAATGGTAATATTTTTTTCATTTATTTAATGTCAAATTAATATTTAAGAACAAAATTAATTCTAAACCTTTGAACGGATCTGGTATGCATCTCTTGACCAGACCGGACATGAAACTGTTGAATGGATCCGGCATGGATCTTTCCGGAATAGATCTTTTAAATGGATCCGGAATGAATCTTTGAAATGGATTCGGAATGGGTCTTTGAAATGGATCTGGCATGGATCATTTAAACGGATCCTGTACGGATCATATATGGCGTGACGATTTTTAATCATGTCCGGATCAGGAGGCCTGATTCATCCCTGATCAGTCTTCAGGCAATCCTGATCCGGATCGGATCCTATACTGATCTAATTTCTAGTCGGGCAACTGAAAAACTGATTTGCAGTTTAAGGAAAAAAGTCAAAAAGAGCACTACATTAAACAGAGTACATTATTAGAATCATTGAATATTGGATGTGTTACAAAATCCCCTTTTGATTACATGCATGATGCATTGTGTGTTATTGAGAGTGACCAGGCAACTATTACATTTGCTAGTAAAAGTAAGACGAAAAGATTTTTCATTGAAGAAAAACGCTTTGCAAGCCATAAATGAGAATTTACGAACAATAAGACCTTCTGTTCCATTTGAATTTGCTAGAAAACAAAGGACACTTGAAGAACTGGAACACTGGAAAGCTACGGAGTTTAGGATGTTTCTTATGTATACAGGAGTGCTACAACTCTCTTTCAAGGAATTTTACCAGATAAATATTATTCACATTTTTTGATTCTCGTTTGTGGAATAAGAATATTATGCCATCCTTAAAACTCGATATCCAATAATGCAGCAGCAGAAATGTTGAAAGAGTTTGTAAAACAATTTTCAATTTTATTTGGTGTCGAAAACAGTTCTTATAATGTTCACAGTTTGCTGCATTTATCCTAAGATGTCAAATTATATGGTTGCTTAGACAATTACAGTGCGTTTTGTTTTGAAAATTTTCTACAAAAACTTAAAAAAATGGTCAAGAAAGGATCTTTTCCATTACAACAGGTGGTAAATAAAATAAAAGAATTGGAAGCATATCAACAAATCTCAGAAGAAAAAATGTGTACAACATTTAAATTGGCTGCAACATTTCCAAACAATTATTGTCTAATAAGAAATCAGATAATGAAGATTTATGCAATTTACGGTGGGAATGCAAAAATGCGCAAAATTGTTTTTTTCGTGAACAACCTGTTGTAGTATGAAAACGAAAGACCTTTTTATTTATTTTTCAAAATTCCGCACCCAACATTCAATTCATTATTGTCATTTGCCATCAACAATTAAATACAGTTGTAGAAATTCGAACAGAATGAAAACAGAAATATTCAATAATTGTAATTTTTACTAATTTTTTATTTACTGGGTTAAATTTAAATAATTTTTCTTTCTAGGCAACGAATAGTTGTGTCTTAAACAACATTATGGTTATGGTTTTCAAAAAAAGTATCTCCCAAAATACTACTTGGTGTGGAAGTTTTTGGTATTACATATACAATAGATCAAATTTCCATGCATTGGAACCAATGCAATTGAACATTTTTATAATACATATTATAAACTTGTTTAGCCGGGTTTAAAATTTTACATTTTATTATTTTGTTTTTCATCAAATTACCGCGTTTTAATTGAATATAATTTTTATTATTAAATCTATATATTTCGGGCTAGGCCCATCTTCAGGATTATTAATAAAAATAATAAAAAATTATATCACAATCAGAAAAATAAAATTTTTGACATAAATTATATAAACAAAAAAACGATATACAATTTAACATGAGTTACTATGTTATAATTAACTTAAAAAATGGTAATCAATTGAAAAGCTTAAAGTTACTTTAAATTTTAGAACAATCGGATTAAATTAAAATAATTATTCGAAAAACCCTTCTTATCACTTTTAAAATTACAAATTGTTTCCTCATTTTTGAGGAAACAATTTGTAATTTTGGATTTTTAAGAAACAATTTTTTTTTTGGATTTTTGCGCACCTGATGTACAAGAAACAATACAATTTAATGAATTTCTTACACAAAATAATAAACATTTATACACTAAATTTGTACGTTTACAACTTGAACAAGAAACATTGGAAAATATTAATTTAGATGAAAAATTTATTCAAAATATATCAGATAAAGATGTACCAAAGGAGATGATGATTCTTTTGAGTTTGGGTCCTAAATTTACACTTCCCATTAAACAAATACCAACATTAGAATTAATTGCTGACATAGAGTTTATTATTTCAAAATATACTGATGATCATTTACGTAAGCAAATGCGTTCTCATTTGACTTATATTATCACAAATCATATAAAAAATAAAACAAAATTTAATCGTATTGATAAGTTCCTCTTAAAGGCAATGAAAAAAACAACTAAGTTCTTAAAGGAAAATCCAGATATCCACATTTCAACAAGTGATAAAGGTAATATTACAATTATTGCTAACTTATCTGAATATGAAGATAAAATGAATCAATTACTAAATGATGATGAGAGTTTTGAGATATTACGTATTGATCCAACGGCAACACTTGAAAGAAAAAATAATAGATTGATTAGTACATTGAATAATAAAACGCACCAATATATTACACAAGAAATGGCTACCTAGGAATCTCAAAACTTATATTTCGATTCCTCCTCGTATTTTTGGTCAAATTAAAATACATAAACCTAATAGAAATATACGTCCAGTTATCTCTACTATAAATTCTCCATGTTATAAATTGGCTAGATTTCTGTCAAGAGTTTTGAGAGTTTCGTTTAGTTCTAAATATACTTTAAAAAATTCTACACAATTTGTTAAGAAAATTATCAAACAAAATATTCCTGAAGAATTTAAATTTATTTCATTTGATGTAACTAACTGTTTTACAAATATCTCACCTCAATTGGCATTAAAAATAATTGAAAGAGATTTTGATGAATGCATTAGTACAAATACAAAAATTCCTAAGAAAGAATTTCTGAATCTTTTAAGTTTTTGTTTGATTGATTGTAACTATTTTAAATATGAAGAAAAATGTATGAAAATGAAGAATGGTTTATTTATGGGGTCTAGTTTAGCACCAATTTTGGTACAATGTGTTCTTGATGATGTCATAAATCAAGCATTACTTAAAATTGATTTTACTCCACTTTTTTGGTATTCATATGTTGATGACCATATTACATCTATTCCTGAAAATAAAATACAAATGGTCCTTGATGCATTGCATTCGTATGATCCTAAAATCAGATTCACATATGAAGTTGAACAAAATAGCATATTAAATTATTTGGATTTAAGTATTCATCATTTGGATAATGGAAAGATTATAACTAATTGGTATCATAAAGAGATTGCTTCTAATCGATTATTAAATTACTATTCTACACATCCACGTAATATGAAGTTAAATGTAGCTAAATCTTTTATTCGAAAAATATTTCGACATAGCCATATAAACTTTTGGAATGATAATTTAAAAATAATTTATAACATACTTCGTACTAATAACTACCCTAAAAGTTTAATTGATAAAATGATTAGTCAGGTTCGTAATACTAATTTAAATCAATTGGGTCTAAGTTATAATTACCTATCACTTGATCAAACAGCTAATAATATGGTATCAAATAATGAAAATTTAAATAAATATGCATCATTAACTTATGTTCCTGGTCTAAGTGAAACACTTTCTCGCTCTTGTTCACAGTTTGTTCCTAATATTAAAATGGCTATGAGGCCTAAAAATAAAAAAAGTTATAGTTTTACAAATTCAAAATCAAAAATACCTAAAGAACAACATAGTGGTGTTGTTTATAAGGTTAATTGTAATAACTGTAACACAACATATATTGGTGAAACAATTCAAAAATTAGGTGTTCGTATGGATCAACATAAATATGGTTCTAAAAAAACTTCAGTTACTAATAATTGTTCTGCACTTGCTAAACATTCTATAGAAAATAAACATGAATTTAAATTCGATGATGTTCAAATTTTGGCTAAGGAAAGAAATAAAACTAAATTACAGATACACAAGGTGTGCCAAATCATAAAAAATGAGGAAACAATTTGTAATTTTAAAAGTGATAAGAAGGATTTTTCGAATAATTATTTTAATTTAATCCGATTGTTCGAAAATTTAAAGTAACTTTAAGCTTTTCACTTGATTACCATTTTTTAAGTTAATTATAACATTTATATAATTTATGTCAAAAATTTTATTTTTCTGATTGTGATATTATTTTTTATTATTTTTATTAATAATCCTAAAGATGGGCCTAGCCCGAAATATATAGATTTAATAATAAAAATTATATTCAATTAAAACGGGGTAATTTGAGGAAAAACAAAATAATAAAATATTTTTATGATAGTTTGTAAATAAATGTACGTATGTGTGTTGAGTGGTCTAGTAGTTAGCACCTTGGACTCGAATTCGAAATCCTGCTTCGGCTTCCATTTAGCTTAAAGTGTTTTTAAGCAAAACCATAAACAAAAACCAACACACCGGTATTAAAATTAATCAATAGTCAACCAATATGGTTGATAAATTGGATATAACAATATATGGGTGATCACTATACTACACTATTTTTTTTTTTTTTTTTTAATAAGAAGTGTTGTGTAGTAGGAATTACAAAATGCGTCACAACAACACATAGATACCTTTTAAGACGTAGGTCCCACAACAACATGCGTCTTGAGGTATAGGTGGACGCTTTTTTTAAATCTTTGTGGATTGAAGGCATTCGAGACTATTGATTCGGTCAAAGCATTCCATGTGTACGATGTACGCACAAAGAAATCCCTTTGCATGATATTACTATGACAGTGAGTAATCTTGACAGTCCGACCGCCCGCACAAACCGATTGACGAGTAAAACGGGGAAAAACATATGTCTGAGGCATTATGGACCTGATTTCATCCGAGCACGGCTGGTGACGATATTTATAAAAAACAACGAGATCAGCAACAGTGCGGCGATGTTGCAGGGAATCAAGATCTAGTGTTAAATTTCGATCACCAACGATTCGTATAGCACGCTTTTGAACAGAGTCCAAAAGAGCCAGGATAGTAACAGATGCAGCGCCCCAAACTTGACAACAATACTCCATACAGGGACAAATATAGGACTTATAAATGTGGAGTAATTGATGCGAAGTAAAATATTTTTTACATCTATTGAGGAGGCCGAGTTTTCTTGACGCGCTCTTTGCCATGGCCATTATATGATCGTTCCAGAGTAAGTCATTGGATATTGTGACTCCCAATAAACGAATGCTTTCACATTCGTCTATTTGGTCGTCACACATATTAATTGAAATATCGTTGGGAAACTCGGTCTTTGATCTGGAAACAATCAATAGCTGTGTTTTGGTGGAATTAAAATTGACCAAATTTTTGTCACCCCAATCGGTGACTTTTTTTAGGGCCTCGTTTACATTTATGGCAGCGTCTCTTCGGACGGGATTTATTCGTTCATGCATTTTACCCTTTGAAGATAGGGGGACGAATGACTTGTGCAGTGTACTATCATCTGCAAAACTATTTATTGGGTTACTGGTGATTTGCATCAGTTCGTTGATATAAATTAAAAATAAAGTGGGAGATAAAACTGAGCCTTGGGGTACACCAGCGGTTATTAATTTAGACTCAGAAAAAAAGCCATCTATAGATACCGAGATGTATCGGTTAGACAGAAAATTTTGAATCAACTTCACGACTGCGGGATGAAAACCGTACGCAACGAGCTTGTTGATCAAGTTGGCATGCCAAATTCGATCAAATGCTTTTGAGATGTCTAATGCGATCACGTACGTTTCACCACCTTTCTCAAGTATGCTATTCCAAAGATGTGCCACATAGTTCAATAGATCGGTTGTTGATCTTTTGTTTCTAAAACCGTATTGGTTGTCAGATATCAAATGGTTGTCTTCCAAAAATTTGGATATGTGTGAATTAATATAGTGCTCGTATATTTTAGACATGACTGGGAGTACGGCTATTGGTCTATAATTTGAAATATCACATTTCGTTCCTTTTTTTGGGACAGGCTGGACATTGGTCAACTTCCAGCAGGATGGATAAATACCAGATTTATAGGATTTATAAAATATTTTGGTGAGGGTTGGTGCAAGTTCTTTTGATATACTATTTTGTATGACCCATATACACATATACAAAACTAATCGATTAAATTAAGTCTTCAAGTGAAACTCGACCATAAAGGAGTGAATTGAGATTAATACAGGTGAGGGACATTTGGACTTGTTGACAGCCTACATTCCTATATGGATAAGGTGACCAGATAACATTGGCAAAGCCAATAACAGTAACATCCCAAGTAACAATTTGAAGCTGCCGATACGTTGTTGCAGTAAAAATTTGCAGCTATTTAGCTACAATAACTGCCTTAAAAAAAGGGAAAAACGTTTGGATTATGTTTTATCAACATATTTATAGGTAAAATGGGGATTGTATTTTGGTTGCCATTACGTTTTAGCAAGATGCAACAGCAATTTTCTTGTGAAAGAAAAATTGCTTTTGAGACATCAATTTGATGTGTTTAAAAATATTGCGTCTAAAACAACAAACTTGTAATAGTCACAATATGACTGTATAACAAGTGAAATAGTTAAAAAAGGAAACATACTTTTAAAGCATCTAATCGGTTTTAATGGCTAATTCACTGTTCTAAAATCAGAATGGTTATTTTAAGGAAAACGGATTTTGAATAGCACTTTGGGCAGAAATAACTAAACAACTTTTATTTTAGAAATGATTGTGGTGGCAACAATTTATTATAAATTATTTGCCAAATTAACTTTGAAATGCATAATTGTGTGTAGTACATTACATTTCCTAGATTTTATAAAAAATTTTTTTGTATTGACCAACAAATAAGTGACAGTATTATGTTTTAAAAAATATCGCATGGAGAATATAAATTTCATAGCCAATTTCAAAGTAAAATTATATGGGAAATCAAATATTTCGAGTGATTTTCTAAGATACCTCCAAAATCGTGATAGGCCCTAAAAATATTTAATATTTAAAGAAAAATGAAATAATATTTTTCAACCCATTTTTACCATTTTGCAAAAAATGTGCCCGAAAGTACCACATTTTCGTAAATAATGAACCAGAAATATAAGTTTGATATTTTTACAGATGTTATCACTGAAAAAGAGTATTGTATGCAACATTAATAATTTATTGTATTGCGAGCATATTGTAAAAATTAAATAAAACATGGCTTCTTTATTTGATATAACAAAACATCTTCACACAATTCATTTTAATTGTTTAAGCGAATTTAAGTATAAATACAGCCAAAATATCCTGCTCATTAGTAAAATAAGAAAAAAAAATGCACTTTTCGTTTCAATAACAAATGTGCTTCTTGTATTGCAAAATTCGCTCTCAATTATTTGCCGATACCAATTTACATAAAACAGTTTGGATTCGAATAATACTAATTTCCTTTTCCAATTAAATTGCTTTATGTGTCGGAAACGTTAGTATGTGTATAGCAATATATCTACACACTAAGCGTTCTAGATATATTTTAACTCTGTGGTAAGCAACCGTGCAGTATAAATAGTTTTGAGTGTTAGTTATATTGTTCTAAAACGATTTTTTAGTTTCTTTCTCAGTTATATTGTTTATTTTCATTCTGGATCGATGCGAATATCATTTCTGAGAACTACTTATCATTAATAACATTTTAGCAAATAAGTAATATTCATTGCCCTTAATAACTATAATGCTTTGTCTAAAGGCCTATCGTTGTCCTCCTAATAACCAAAAAACAATTTTGGTTATTAGGAGGACAACGATATATGTTAAGCATTTTTACGGATTGCTTTATGGTAAGAAATTTTTCGTTAAGGTGGCCTTTTTAGTTTTGTGGTAAGTAGTTTTGCTTTGTATGAAAGAAAGAAATGTGAAAAAAGAGGATAAAACGTAGTTCTTATTTATTAAATGAAATTCAAACGTATGAAAATCAAACATCATTTATTTAGACAGAGATCTCTAAAATCAGAATGCAGGTCTGCTTGCTAGTCATTAGACATACTTAACCAATGAACTCATAATATGAATTTGTCAAGAAAATATATTTTCATTTGTTGGAAATCAATAAATTTATAAACATTGTTTTTTATTTTTTACAATTACAATGGTTTGCGTTATTGAAGGGTATTTAAATAGTATGATTTATAAAGTGTGAAGCAATGGAATGAAAACAAATTTCGTTTTGTAGGGCAAACATACATTTGCTGCAATTTGCTATAATTGCCATCAAGTGGTGTAACTGAACGGTTAATGCCCAATGGCAAAATACATTTTATTAAATATGGTGATACTTCCTTAATGCGTCTATGATCTCATCGTGAATGAAACCCAATTTTCTTCTCTTGACCAGTAAAACAAAGTAACATTTTTTTCATAATACCAATATGCTGCTGATGAAGTAGCACACACGATAACATCATCTACCATATTAATAGGAAGGGTGAATTGAATTTGTGATGATGTTTGTCTAGTTGCTAGCGAAAGGAATAATAGGTTCGCTTAGGCATATAAGTTCGTGGAAAAACTCATATTGTGTTGGCCATTATCATACTCTTCAATGACATGGCAGTTAAGACATCCATGATAAGTGTTGAAGTTAACTGTAACCAGAGCAAGACTCAGACAAAGCTAATTGAGTTTTTGAAATGTTGGTTTCATTTTGTTTTCGATTAGAATATTTACCTTTGATCATACTACAACCTGCAGCATCACAAATAAAGCAACGGATCTTAAATTCTATGGGACGGATTTTAATATCTATTTATCTTTATTTCTATCTATATCTTTGCTATTATTTATTATCATACTGTTTTGCAAGATCGGTTACAGATTATCTACAAAGCCTTTCGTCACAGTAAATCCCCACAACCATCGGTGCAAAACCGTCGATCTCGCATGTATTACGATGTGAATGAGCCGAAATTGAGTTTTTGAGCTTTTATAAATAGGAATTCCATCAATATTTATTCTTAAACTGATAGAAATTGAACTATCTAAGGATTTGAAATAAGATTCTAAGCAACATTTAACACCTCGATTCCAATTGATTTAATGGTATTATATTTGCAATCTTCATTGCACATTGTAGTGGTTGCAATTTATTTTGTTTAAGTCATTGTTTATAAATCGTTAAGAGCTCCCTTAAAGCTCCCTTATCAAGAAAGTCTTCTGTATTATCTTCGTTTTCGTCTTCGCTATCATAAAGGAAATGTCCGAATTTTTCGTTTTGATCATATATAGAGTTTACAGATGTTAAAAGTTTTGGTATTTGAGGTAGGCATGGCTGGAAAAAGACATAATTGCTCTCTTTTAATTCAGTATCACAATCTTTATTGGAAACTAAATTGTTCTCACCTATAAAACAAAGAGAATAAAATAATGCTCGTTTTCATATTAAATAGACATTTTTGAAAAAAAAAAAACTTACTTATGTTTACATACTTTGTTGCAATAAAACGGATCAGATTCGGAAGAAATCACTTTTATTTTTCTAACAGTGTAATTGGCACATGTCAAACATGTTTAACGTTAATACACAAATTTTCGTTATTATTTAAGGTTCCATTTTCAGCTGTTCAGTATTGATCTCGGACTTTCTATGAAATGTAGAACTGCGTGTATATTTCTTTAATGATTTAAAATTATGGTTCAAATTTTTATTTTCCATTATCTAATAATATCGAGTGCACTGTCACAGCCGACCAAGTAAAACCAAATAATTGTTTAATGGTTTGAAAAATATACATGGCGTATGCTCCTAGCATGAAATTAATTGACAATATGAGTGCACAGCGAATTTGCTTTACAGAAAGCTCAAACTCAACAATACAGTCTAAGTTATATTGCATTCATCTTTTTCAGCTATCTTGCTATTAAAAGAGCTAAACCACTTAATTGGGATTTGACTTTGAAATTATACAAAAACGATAATAAAACGTTTTTATTATACCGCATATATACTTGTCTATAGCAGCAAAATTGCTTTCCACATAAAAATTTTGATTTTACGAAAATAATTATATTACTGCTATGAACACATATTACCTATATAAGGGAATTAGCTGTTTTGTTTACTGTCACAACGTTTCCAAAACTAATGATTTAGCTATTTAACTTTTGTAACTATTTCGTATAGTTTTTCAGATTTCGAGACGTTGTCACAGCATTACTTTTGCTGTGAATGACAATTTACCGAGTCAATTGTTACTTGGGATTAACATTGGCAAAGCCAATAAATATTCCACAACAATTTCTTAAATTATTTTTCACACATAAAATGGCTTTTAAAGTCTCAAGTAGAGTTTCTGCTCGAAAAATTATCTTGAACTAATGATTTGTTATCTTGTACTGGAGTACGCTGGGCTTGTCACTCCCGTAGATCAAAAATAAAAAAATTTACAAATCAATAAAATTCAAAACTGATCTCTTCCCATACGTAAAACTCAAATTAAAACAACTAAACATTGACGGATTATTTAATTTTATTTTTGTAACTAAGTTATAAAATCTACGCTTTTTCGTGCGTCATTTTAGTAATTAAATGAGCTTTATTTAAGCATTAATCTAGTACATTGGTCAGATTCATTAAAGTACTAATTGTACACTCAGAGAATTTTGTTAGTAAATTTAATAACCGCCCGTTTTAAAAATGTGTAATAAGTTATTTTATCAATTTAATAACGATTTTTATTAAAGTAATTGCCACATTCGTTCGATTAATACTTTTTGTTATTATTTTCATAAAAATGTTTATTAAAATAAAAATACGGTCAATATTATTAAAAAAATCACAACGGTTGATTAAACTAATAACCAATTCTTATTAAAATAATGAATTCAGGCAATCAAATAAAAAATCATGTGATTAACGTAAAGCTATTAAAATAAAAACATAAATTATTATTTTTGTAGTTAATTTTAATAACCATTTTATTTGATTAATCATCGACGTTTTTACTTTAAAAACGTAAGTTATTAGATTAATAATAGTATACATTAATCTAATCTAACCGTAGGTTATATTTTTAAAAACGATTAAAAAAATCTTTGTAAGAATCACAGTTTATATCCAGACGCTGAATAAACAACAACTTTAAAAAATATTTAAAAGTTTCGTGAAAAGCTAGAAGTGTTTTTAAGAAAATTGAAAAATTGAAATTCTTTTATTTAAAATTTAATGATTTAAAACAAAAACAAATAGTTGGCAAGTAAACGAATTCATGGTATGTGAAACTTTGTAAATTTTTGTACTGTCTATGCCGTGTTAAAAAAAATTGGTTTTTCAGTTCCTGAAGCAGATTCATCAGAACATGTAGAAATTTTGTTCGATGAACAGAGTAGTTGGGCTGAAATTGAGTCTGCATGGGACAGGACTAAACAACTGAGACTCTGGGACATTTCAAAATTAAAATCAACTTCGGAAATTTTCAAAATTAAAATCAACTACGGAAATTTTAACCTAATGGAAGCAATTTAAATTACCGCTTGGTTATAAACTGGTAATTAATAATTCAATATTATTATATTTCAATAAAATTTTAATTATATTAATATTCCTTTTAAAATTTTCAGATAGACATTAATTTTAAAGCATTGTTAACGAAAACCACCGATTTTGGTTGTAAAGTACCAACATTCATTCAGAAAACTCAGCCCATTTTTGAAGAACAAATTAAAGATGAAAAGTTAAGAGAGATTGTTGAAAAGCTTCGCAATACAGAAAGTAAGTTTTTTAAATTTGTTTTTTTTTACTCCAAAAACTTGAAAATCACATACAACAGAAACAGAATTCCATTCAAATTTTACAGCAACAGAATTTTTTGCTGACAAATTTGTATGAAATTCTGTTTCTGTTTCTGATGTATTTGAATACCCACCCGGCTGTAAGTTAAAAAGTTGTTTTGGACATGTCATTTGTAATTTTTTTGAGTGAAAACAATTAAACCTATTCAATTTTTGATTCTGTAATAATATAATATTTTTCTGTTTTATATTATTTAGATGGTATTCAACTATTAACTATGTCCAACTATGTCCAATCAACAAAACTTTGGAGCATAAAATTTATAAGAAATAAACTGTTCGAGATTCTCAAAACAGTTTTGCCATTATAGGTGAAACTGTTCAAAATGTTGAAGAGACGTTACAAAAGTATTTGGATCAAAAATTACCAATTCAGCCACTTTTGTTAATTACTGGATCTATAACAAAGCCAATACTAGTATGTTTTGATAGTGTACGGTATGAAGTTTATACAACATGAAAAGCAATTGATGTGTGCTTCAATAGTACATTATGATGCTAGGACGTAAAGCTAAAGATTTTGGACGAATGTGGAGTTTGCAAATCGAGGCGCTAGCCGAGATTTGCACCCACATTAAGTCCAAAATAGCTTACGTCCGTGCATCATATACTATTTTTTATTCGCCGCAAGCAAATCATTTAAAAAAAATTTGTTTATTCTAATTTAAAATTTTAAATTTGCATAAATTTTAAAATAAAAATATGTGGAACAAGTAACCTTTGACTAAATATTTGTTATTTTTTCTAAATTATTGTATAACCATGACAACAAATGATAACAACTATTTTAATTGGATAATGAAATTTTGAATTTAAGGGTTGCTTTGATAAAAAATTCTATTTTTCATAGAATTTAAACAAATACAAATGCTTTTTACTTTTTTGGACGTAACAATGACAACAAATAAATAGTTAAAAAGTGACACTTTAAGGCCGCAAATCACAGTAATAAAGTAACACTTTAATGTGTAGGCGAATAAAAAATATTTTATTTATTCAACTTAAAAAATCCGCAATCAGCAACCAATTTTGGAATTTTATCCAAAAGTATTTTATACATTGAAAGGCGAAAAAGAAATATATAAATACATATATTATTGATTTGCTAAATTCAAATCAATAATATATATTATTAGTTTAACTATGTAAATTTATTTTTTAATTATTAAATAATATAGTAAAATATAATATATTTTACTATATTTTGTATTTTATATACGAACTCCTTTTGTTCTTTTAATTTTTGTCACATGTAAATTCAAAAATACTTTAAAACAAAATCATGTATTATTTTAAAATTAAAACTGTGAAAATACTTTATAATTAAATGAAAATAATTGAAATAAATAAAATTGTAAATAAAAAATTTATATTCTTTTTTATTTAAAAAGTGTAAAATATAAGTTCCATTATTAATTTAATAAGTTCCATTATTAATTTAATAACATCTTATTATTAATTTAATAAGTTCTATTATTAATTTAATAACATCTTATTATTAATTTGATAAGAACCTATTATTAATCTAATTAGATTGTATTATTAATCTGATAACATAATATTATTTTAAAAACAACTTTATTATTCTAATAATATATGTCATTTATCCAATGGATACCTAATATGAATCTAATTCATTGTGTTATTAATTCAATAAAAATTTTTATAAATATAAAGCTATCGTTTTTAGATTTAAAATTTGAATTTTTTTTGTTAGTAAATATTACGAACAAATAATTTTAGTTTAATAATGCCTGTTATTACGAAATTTGTAAAAATAATCACAAGTTGTGATTAGCTGTATAATAATCACCAAATTATTAATCTAATGGCTATTTTGATAGTTTTTAACAACAGAATTCTCTGAGTGTAGTTGTTTAATAATTTATTAAAGCATTAATAATAATGGTTTAATGATTCATTAAAGTATTATTATTATTTTTGTTTAATAATTTATTAAAGCATTAAAAATAATGGTTTAATGATTCATTAAAGTATTAATAATAGTTCAAAAATTGAATGAAAACGTAATATTTTGTTCAAATTATAATTATTTGTTAGAGGTGAAGATAATAGTACAAGAGTTGAATATACAACCTGTAAATTGGTATTATCGTTTCCCATTGGCCATGCAGGCAAATTTTCCAAAGCACCACGTTCTTGTAGCGTACTTTCAGTGATTGTCACCTCTTGTGACGAAATGATTCTCTTGATTGCTTCTCGGCTCGTACTAGGATTAGCGACCGAAGTGCTCGATGAACCAACCGTTGACATTAGACTCGCGACTTAAGTAGGAGTATAATCGTCCAAAATTCTGTGGCCTGTTTCTTTGCTCATATTATCATTAGCAATCGAAGCTGAAGTCGTAGACGTTTTAGTTGCGATTAAAGCAGTTGATGTATGATCGCCCAAAATTCGTTTTGCGCATTTGTTGGGAATGGAGCTGTCCACATAACCCTCAGCAACGTTACCAGATTTCCATCCGCCAAATCTCTTCAATAACGACAAATGCGCACTCAAATCCGCCAGCAACGTGGCACCACCTCTACGGATGCAGTGTCCCGTGTACAATTCAGGACTTGATAATCCCAAAAATTCTGCAATCTTCTTCGGAATAGCTCCGTAGGTATTTATAACAACTTGTTGACTTATACGCTTTCCGGTGCGATAACCAACAAAAAATCGTCGATGTAGTGTTTTGGAAGGACGAAGTGAAACGTATTTTCGAAATACAGCTAGCAAACTGATGTTACTAAGAGATCCCTCAGTGATGACGAACTGACGTGGAACTTTTGTCTTTGTTTCAATAATGTTAACAGCCACAAATTCATCTGTATCATTCACATCATCTATTGGTAGCTTAAGTAACTCGTCCCTACGACAACCACCAGCTACACCAACTATAAGTACAGTCTAAAAAATTGCATGAAAAAATCAGAACACATAAAACACCTTTATGAAAAACGTTTACCTGTAACAACAAGTACTCGCTATCACTAGCAGTCGATAGAAATTTTTCGATTTGTTCCTTGGTAAATGGTTTTGAATTTTTCGTGACGTAACCTTTACTCTTCCTTTTCAAATAAGTTATCAAATTCGTGAATGATTTCTTATCCACGCTGGCGTTCAAATAAACCATAGTTCTTAGTTTAGAGTACTCGTACCACAATGTTGAAGGTTTGATGGATCCTAGTTTTCTTACAAAATAGACCAGCATGACCGTTTCATTGATTGTTGTAATTTTTGATTCTTTGAACCACCCATCAAAATTTTTGTATGAAGTTTCGGTACGATTGTAGAAATAGCCGGATTTTTTCCGGTACGATTGTAGAAATAGCTTCATTGGCTGCTTTTTCTATATCTGACGATACAAAATCATCATCACTTGAACTCATCTTGATATTTTTCACAATTGGCAGATGAAAACTAAAAGAAAACTAAGCCTACTTACTCCTTATAAGATCAAATTGCTTTTCTCAAAACGTACTAGATACAAATGCTTAACAAAAAATCTTGTATGTTACAAGAAATCTTGTATGAAACACGTTGCTAAATTAGTTGTTTTAAGCACTCGATATATTGTCAACCTCGGCTTCGCCTCGGTTGCCAATTTCACATCTCGTGCTTAAAACAACCTAATTTGGCAACTTGTTTCATAAATAGCCATTGTCAAATTTTTATATAAATAATTAAAATGTATGAATAAGTTTATATATATATGTATGTATAATCTTCATTACAATTTCAATAGAAGACAGAGTGCAGCTCAGTTTATGTTTAGTGTTTACTACACTATTGATAATGATTGTCATTATCTCTATCCCGCTCGCCAAAAGCGGGACGTCTGGTCACCTTATAAAAACCTTCCTCTATTCGATCATCCATTCGAATGCAACATTGTGTCCAAATTTCAAAAGAATCGAGAAGTCCCTTCGGAGATTACCTATTTTGAACAAACGAACATTTACATTTTTATTTATATAGAAGATTAGATTACTAAGATCCATGAATTCAATTCTCTTTGAAATACGTATTTTATCATTTAATTTCTATAAAAATAATTTTAGTTTTTCTAATAAACGAATCACATTGTTAATTCGTTGTAAATTGTTTACCACACATGATAATAAATATCACATAATTTAATAAATTAAAAAATTAATTAAATTATTACATTATTTTTAATTTCACACATGTGATAATTTTAAATTTTTAATACATAAATATATAAATAGCAAGTTTTGAGTTTTATTTATTTCTTACTTCTTATTGTTTGTCCACCTACATTACAAATCAATAAAAACACTTCACAATTATACGTGAAAAATGGTGCAAAAGTGTTTCATACAGATGATACGTTTACGCATCAATAAACACATTTCATATATGTTTCGTTCAAACCGTTACATTATTGTGGCTTGTGCCGCCAAAAGCGAAGGTTTTTCGAACTACCAATATATGAACAATATACTTCACTAAAAAGTCTAAGTATTATATGATAGAAACACCATAAATAGTTCATTTTTACATCGCAAAAATGAATCGTTTTGGAAGAATTATATGAAAAGCATTTTTCGTTTATGGTTCGTAAACGGTTCATCTTGTTTAAAGCGATAAAATGATGTCTATCAAAAACGAAAAAAATCTTGAATTTCTCTTATTTTTTTATTTCTAATTCTTTTCTATCAACATAAAAATATAGTTCTAAGAAAAGAAAATTGATAACTGTTTTGACCTTAGAAATAAAATAATATTATTGATGAAGAAAAGTATACATTAATCAATTTAGGTCAAAACCATCTGATAATAGAAATCGAGTTTTTTTATTTTTTATGATGATTGATTATCAACACGCGATAGTGAATATACCACAAAGAATATAACAAATAGTTCGTTAATTTTATTACAATTTTGATAAAGGTTTCTTAACAATTGGCATTTTTAGTATAAGGAGAATTGATTAATAGGTAGGTCAATGTATAGCAATAGCATTTCAAGGAAATTGAGAATACTTTTAATTGTATTATTTAATCGAACCAGTTTTAAGATAAAATTCATAAAATAGTGAAAAACACCACATTTCATCTCCCTATCGTTTATCTTAAAAACATTTTAATAAATTCTAGTTATTTTCGAATTTTCGATTGAATGTCAAAGGATGCAGCAGTCTATCAATGTGAAATCTGTTTAGTTCATTGGTGATTTTTAAGATTTTCCGTAGCATGACATGAAGTTGTTTACATAGTTTCTAAACAAACAAAAACATTTGAATGTGACCTAATTATGTTCATAATTTTAATAACGCAATGAAAACACATTCGAAAAAAATTATTCAGTTTTTATTTATTTTCGGACTAAAGAGGGAAATATAAAAATAAAATTTGTATGCGTGTTGTTTAAGCATACGAAAGTTCGTCGTAAAGCCTCGTTGACACTAAGATAGTTTACAATCTACTATCCAGCGAGTTTACTAGCAGCTTGTAAACTCGCCTAGTGTAATCATGTTTACAATCTAACTAGCAGATCTACCGAAAAAGTTGATTGGTTGGCTACTTTACAATCTACTCGCCAGCTTTTAAACTCGCCAACTAGCAGCTTTTAAACAATCTTAGTGTCACCGAGGCTTAAGTCAGAAGCTAGCAGTTTCATGAAATTATTTCTTACGGCGTTGAGTATGGTGTTAAATCAAGAGTTCGTTTTCTTTTAATATGAATATTCATTTTTTTGAATGTTGAGTAGATATTTGTTTGATCACTTGGACACTCTCGTATAACCCGAGCTCGAATTTCTTTCGTTAAATTTTTCGTTGTTTTTAAGCAAAACTATTATAACCATCAAAGATTGATGAAATGGAACAAAAAATTATTTTTTGTGTTGTATGTTTTCTAAATTCAACAGTTGTTACGTTATTAAACTATTTTCTAGTTTAAGTTTGAATCTTTTAAAATAAATTCTTATTAATATTAATTAAAAAATAATTTACCCTTTATAAGGAGTATTAAAATAGTTATCCTGGTAATCACATCCCCATTTCATTTTTAAGCTTATTTAATCACACAATAAAACCTTATAAAACCGGCGACTATTTACGAGTAAATTACAACATTATTTACATATTAATGAACCTCTTCATTCTCAGAAAAACAAAATCTAACTGAATTTAAATTATTATTTTGTTTTTCTTTTACCATTAAAAGAAAATTAATTTCACGATAATTTTCTTTATGTTTTTCCTTTTCTTATAACAAATGAGTCGAATCGAACGAAATTCATTCAACATTTAGTTGTTCATGAATATAATAGGAATTTAAATTTTATTTATAAATTTGTTGATAAAAAAATTAGTTAAAGTTGAATTTTTGACACATTCATTTCAGGTCGGTAAGTTTTAGGGTAGCTATAATCAACAGTTTTTGATAGTTCTGAATATATTGTATGTTGAACTTTACCAAAATCTTGGCGCAATGTTAAAAATGTTTTAGGACAAGTTACATGAACCGCAACTCGTTTAACGTAGTTTGATATGTTGTCATATTATGCAGGCTAACACTATACCTTTCCCTGTTTTCTGACTTGAGAATTGACAAGAAAATCAATAAAATTACATTTTGCACAACTCATAAGAAAAAATTAAAAGAATGACAAACAAAAACAACTCAACACCCATTTTTTATTGTTTACACTGGTTCGGGAAATAGATTACAAAAACAGATTAATATTATCGATAAAATAAGTTTACACCTTTTTGTTTTTATTTTATATTTTGTTTTCACACAATGTCCTTGATCTAAAAGCGAACAAAAATTTTGTTTTTTAACAAATAATTTGATAAAAACTGGGTCAGTTCGTATTATTTCCTACACTTATTTATATAGTTTATTATTTTACTGACGCTCTTATTTAATTTTCTTTGACGGGGGATTGGAAGGAGTGTGTTACAAAAAAAAAACAAAAAAAAAACAGAGTGTGCTTAAGAACGCACGGCAGAAGTGAAAACTTCATTGGCAATCGCAATCAATTGATAATTGATATCGTATTAGTAGTATTTGGATCGTATTAGTATAATAAATGAGAAACAAGTCAGAACGATAAACCGCTAACTACACACACTAACCTCACAATGTAAACCAAATAATTGTCAAAATAGCACTCATATAGCCAATAGCAGGGACTAAAGTACGCGTGGTTGTCACACCCATAGGTCAACAAGTTTAAATTTTACAAATCTTCCTGCGGAAAGCTAAGCAAATTCATTGGTATTAATGCGCATTGTTGCCGTATGCAAATCACTATCGACTAAGTGCCACCACTTTTAACTATTTTATTTATCATGATTGCCATCCATGTTTAATCATACATAAGCTATGCTTCTTTGTATAGAATTTATGCGATTTCCGTCTCGTAATTGTGAGCTTCAAATCGATATAATCGATTTTATCAAGTATCAAGTTACAAGTATTAAGTCTTCATTTAATTTTAGAAACATGTATTACATACAATTCCAAACCGACAAAATATTTAGTGAAGATGATAAAATTCCAATACATATAATTTTGATATAAAAATGTAATTGTTTCAGGTTATACTATCTTTCTTACGTTATTTTTAATTTCATAAAAATTATTTTCAATAAAAAAAACACTGATCAAAGCGAACTACCGTTTAAAACGATAGTTAAATAAAAAGCAATTTAAGTGTACGCAACAACTTCCCAAATTTTCATGATTATTAATGTATTATGCATAAAGGACAAACAGACATACTTTCAATTTTATATATATTCAATATTTATTTAGCATGATGACTCGAATGCAAATTGCAAAAGACAGTAGCAATATAACTTTAAAAAACTGCGTTAAAGATCAATTTTTTAAAATTCGTATAAAGAAATTTTATTATTTTTATGAATTCATAAATAAAAAAAAATAATTTTAATGGTATTTAATAAAAATTAAAAAAAAAAATATGTACACCACACCAGGAGTTGAACTAACTACCTACAGCACATCAGTCGAGCACGATATCCACAACGCAATTTGAAACTTTAAGAAATGATAGATAGATTATTATTTATTATTACTTCGAGTCTTTCACCTCAGAGCGTGACGGATCAGCCTAACTTACTACCTACGGAAAAATCTGTGTGTGGTGCGGTGCGCCAAAAGAAGTTTTCACTTCAAAAATACGTATGATAGAATCATTTTCAAATTTGAAATAATTCCGTTAAGTTTTCTCAAAACAAAAAAAAACATCAAAATTTAATATTGATAATAATCAATTTTCATTTATTAAATAATTAATAATTAAATTATATAAAGCAAAAATACATAATTTTTAATTCATAACAATAACAATTAATCACATATTTTGATTTCTTTTGTCTAATTTTAAATAGTAAATTAAATTTTAATTGAATCTATAGTCTTATATAATTAATTAATTGAATATTTCATTAAAATTAATTTGGTTATTAATAATGATAATAATTTAGTTCATTTACGTATAAATGAAAAACTACTTTATAAATTCTTAAATTGTATATTATGATTACTATTTACATTTTTTTAAAATAAATAATAAGTTATTTCTAATCAGTTCAGCTTTACAAAAATAATATTAAACGTTAGTTCATTAAGAAATGATAAATCAATGGTTTAAACTATTGCACAAAAATTGAAAAATGGGTTGTTTTGGTTTATCTTTTTTATAAAGTTTAAATATTTTCATATTGGCAGTCCTTAAGTAACTTGTATTAAAATTTTAATAATGGATGTACATACAATTTTTGGGCTTAATAATTAAAATTTGTATATGGAAGTGAATTTTAAACATTCAATTTATAATTAGAATTCGCAATTGAGCAACAAATTTAGGATTTTGTAATTTGGTCATAGTTACACATACTTTTTTGTCAAAAGCTTTTTAATTAAAGTTTTTTGTTATAAAGATATGAAATTTACTTTAATAGTTTTAAATATAATTGAATAAATTAAATTGCTCAAATTTTAACTAGGATAATTAAAGGCATTAATTTAATTAACGTATGGTATATGAATACATAAATTAATGTTCAATTAGTCTATCTTTATTTCGACTTGAGCTTCGTGTTGATTTTTTATTGATTGATTCCAAATACGCCGCAGGTGCCCATCCTTCCATATTATTTCCTGAACAAAAACTTGTATTAGTTCGTTTTTATTTTTATAGAAATTACAAATGTACAATTTTAAAATTAATTTAAACTACGATATGTAATGCTAATTATTTACGATTAAGCGTTTATATATAAAGCTACATGTAAAAATATTCATGATATAAATTGACGCAACATACCTAAAATTTTAACAAACCACCATCCAGCACACCCTATTTTTAATAGTTCGACACTATCGCCCTCTTTCATTGAAACTTCCGAGTGTCCCATTGCACAATAATCAGCAAGTGAAATATATCTACTGCCCTATAATTTTATATTTTACAATTTTGATTTTATTTTATGTAAGTGTATATTTATATTTATCTTTGCAGTTATTTTAAATAAAAATTCTGGCTGAATATCTGAGTTAATATGATTTATGGATAGCAAATTTATATATTTAAATTATTATAATGAATATTCAGCTGGTTAAAATTCTTATAAATAATGTTCCAAATTTATGATATTAAAAGCATAAAGCAAACAAAAGCAAGCTTTTTTCGTGATTTCCCTTAGAAACATAGTTACAATTTGTTTATAACATATTCAAACATAACTAAATTATAAATTTAAAACAAAAAATCAAATTTTAATTAATTAAAAAATGCGATATGCAAACAAATAAAATAACATTTGCATGGAATGGAACATAAAAATATTCGACGGTGCATAAAAGTGAAATGTAATTATATAACTTATTAGTTATTATAATCATATTATTATTAACGAATCTATTCAATAAATGATTAACTCAATTCTTTTTGTATCCAACCAAAACATTTTTCATTGTTTTTAGTGTAAAGCAAACAACTGTGTTATTATAATTATTAATTAAAATTAAAACTTACATTAAACCATAAACTTAACCATAAAATAATAGAAGATAAAATTAAACAACGATTAATTATTGTGTTACATCAAATTTCATATTTTTTGCTATAATTACTAAAAATAATAACAATAATTTGGAAATATTTTAATCGACATAAAATATGGAATTTGATTTTATTATTAGATCATTGCTACTGGTTTGACTATTGCTACGTGCTAATAATGTGATGTTTGAATTAGTCGTTTCTACTGGGGCTACAATTACTTTCCATATACCATTTTCCTAAATTATAGTAAAAAAAATAAGAAACTTATAAACAAATGAATTTACTAAAACCAAAATAATAAATAAAATTAACAGATTCTTAAATATTGTTTTCAATTAATCCCCTAGTGTAAGCAGTTTTTACGTTAACACTAAAATAACAAAATTGACTTACCGGTGTGACGACATCATCTGCTCCAGGATATTCATCCTCACTATTTGAATAATCAGAACTCCATGCACTTTGTTCCTGATTATCATGTTCAGATGATGATGAAGATATTCCTGTTATTGGTAATGGAATGTCTTCACTTATTATCGAATTACGATTATTTGTTATATTTTCACTTGTATCGACACTCATTGTACGATGTGGTGTTGATGTAGCTGATGGTGGCATATCCCATGATGCGGTTTGACGTAATGGTCTGTTAAAATTAAAGCATAATAAATTTGATAATAACATTAGCAAAATTTGAATTATAATTTAGTGTAAGTAAGGACCGACTTTAACGTTCACGACACTAATGAATAATATCAATGTCAAGGCAAAAATTCAACTTTGCTATTACAATATCTTTTATCCTTCCGACAACTATAAATATAGTTATGTTTCTGTTTTTTACAACCATAATTGAGTGCGTTATTATTCTTAATAGAATCAAATAAGCAGCTGTTAATTTTATTCTGTTTCGTGAATGTTGCGGAAACACAATGATAGTAGATTATGATGCAAGGACGTAAAGCTAAAGATTTTGGATGTATGTGGAGTTTGCAAATGGAGGTGCTGGCCGAGATTAGCACCCACATTAAGTTCAAAATAGCTTCCGTCCGTTCGTCATATACTATTTTTTATTAACCGCCAGCAAAATATGTAAAAAAATGTTTAATCTAAATCAAAAAATTTGCATAAAATTTTGAACTAACAATATGTTGTTTACAACACCCAACAAATTAACAAATATTTTGATTGGATTACGAAATTGTGAATTGAGGTTGCTTTGATAAAAATTTTTATTTTTATAAAATTTATACAAATTTAAATGTTTTTTTACTTTTTGTGACGTAACTATGACAACAAAATAAAAGGTTAAAAAGTGACACTTTATGACCGCAAATTACAGTAATAAAGCAACACTTTAATATGTAGGCGAATAAAAAATAATTTATTTGATAGTATTGAACTCTAAAATAAATCTTTTTGATTGCATTTTATAAATATTTTGATTGTGTTTTATACAAAAATCAACAAAAACATTTATGCTCTGATTATATAAAAAAACAATAAATACAAACTAAAGCGCATGTCCTCTCGAATAGAGTTAAAATTTCTCGAGTGGATCGGAAAAAACATGAACTACGAAGTGTATTATTGTTTTTATTTTTCTTATTGTCATAACCCGCTAAACATGGTGAATCGTTTACGAATCGTTTACGAACCGTAAACGAACAATGTGGTTCGTAAACGGTTCGTAAATGATTCGTAAACGATTCACCATGTTTAGCGGGAAGTTAATGAAAACAGTTATAAGCCTTAGGGCTTAGATCAATGAACTATTTGTTCGTTTTATTGTTTTTAACATATATTTCTGGGATTACTTGTCCTTCTCATCAGTGTTCTATAAATTATGAAATATTTGAATTACTTTTGAAAAATTTTGTTACAATGTTTAAAAACACAATAACCTTACTATAGGTTACTTATTTAATAATTTTAAAAACTAATTGGTCCTAGTATGGTAAACATGTTCTGTTGACATAAATTGATATAATTAAAACAAAAACATAAATCTATGATACAAATAAATTAACACAAAAATTTTTTAAAATAATTAATCTATAACATCTAAAACATTAATTCACACTAGGACGATCGACATGGCGCTATTATAGTTTATTATTGATTTTATATTGCCAATTATTTTTACAAAAAGTATATTAATTTACAACTATTTTTCTACCAACTATGGGACATCACAAAACACAGACAACATTCAGAAAAAAAATTTTGAAAAATTTTCGTTTAACCAATCTATTCAATTTAAAAAAAAATTTGATTTAAAAAAAAATAAAGATCGAATTTTTTAACGAAAATTGGTAAGTCGGTTAATCTAATACAGGGGTGCTCAACCTTTTCGACCCAAAGAGAAAAGTTGTGCAAAGTGTGCTAATCATTATTAAATAAAAATAATCAATATCTGTTATTGTGTTGTGCTATACACTAAATTTTGCAAATCCGTGTGCTATATCCTATTTATTAGTTAAGTCCATTATGGGTTTATATTTCGTTTGTATATATATTGAACCTGATAGTTAAAATTATTTGAAAACAATAGAACTAAATAGTTAGACAAAATATTTTGTCATCGATAGTAAATATATTATGCTATAAAATATTCAACATGTATACAGTAATTGCCATCTAGGCTCTACAGTTTTTGATTTTGTTGAGAGTTTGTGGTGGTAAACTGATTGATGATTTAATCTTAAAACGGCAAGAAGCTCATATTGAAAAATCATGGAAAATGAAATAAGTGACAAAGGAAGACGAAACTAGAATTATTATTATTAACTACATACAACAACAAAATAGTGAATCATTAAACAGAAGATAAAGAAGAATTGATGGATATTTGTATTGTGATTGTGCTTTAAATTTATCGAACAATTTATGTATGTATATTATTTTTAAAGTTTGTTTTGATTTAGGATATACTAGGTCGTTCAATAAGTCCGTAGGATGACACATAGATGGCGTTACTAGAATTTTTTCCATATGATTTTTATTTAGTACTAACCTTCAAACGATACGTGTATAAATTTGACAGCAATCTGACTATTTATTCGTGAGTTATAGCATTTTGTGTGAAGCAACTTTTGTTTTTGAAAAAAAATGGAAAAAAGTGAATTTCGAATTTTAATAAAGCATTGCTTTTTGATGAAAAAAACTACAGTGGAAACCAAACAATGGCTTGATAAACATTATCCAAACTCTGCTCCATCGAGACAAATGGTAGAGAAGTGGATGGCTGAATTTAAATGTGGTCGTACCAGCACAAAAGATGCAGAGCGCAGTGGACGCCCAAATGAGGCTGTTATTCCAGAAAACATAAAAAAAATCCACAAATTGGTTATGAACGATCGCAAATTGAAGGTGCACGAAATAGCTGACATTGTAAAGGTAGCAGATGGTAGTGTTTTTACCATTTTACATGAACATTTGGGTATGCGAAAGCTCTGTGCAAATTGGGTGCCGCGTGAGCTCACAGTCGACCAAAAACAACAACGAATCGATGCTTCGGAGGAGTCTTTGGCACTGTTAAACCGCAATAAAAGGGAATTCTATCGTAGATATGTGACAATGGATGAGACATGGCTTCACAATTACACACCAGAATCCAAAAGACAGTCAGCTGAGTGGACAGCAGTCGACGTACCGAGTCCAAAGCGAGCAAAGACGCAACAGTCGGCCGGTAAGGTGATGGCGTCTGTATTTTGGGATACGAACGGAATAATATTCATCGACTATCTCCAAAAAGGAACCACCATCAACAGCGAGTATTACTGTGAACTTTTGGATCGATTGAAGGCTGAAATCGCAAAGAAACGGCCACATTTGCAAAAGAAAAAAGGTGTTGTTTCACCAAGATAATGCACCGTGTCACAGATCGATGAAAACGATGGCAAAATTGAATGAATTGGGCTTTGAATTGCTTACCCACCCACCATATTCTCCAGATTTAGCCCCCAGCGACTTTTTCCTGTTTTCAGATCTCAAGAGAATGCTTGCTGGAAAGAAATTTAAGTCCAATGATGAAGTAATCGCTGAAACTGAGGCCTATTTTGACGAGAAAGAGAAATCGTACTATAAAAGTGGTATAGAAAAGTTGGAAAATCGCTATACTCGTTGTATCGCCCTCGAAGGTAACCATGTTGAATAAAAAAATCGAGTTTTGTCAAAATGTTGTTTTTTTCTTACTTATCCTACGAACTTATTGAACGACCTGTTATATTAGGTTACGCTGATCCACTTCAAGCGCTTGGAAAGGTCAGGAAATTTTTTTATTACTATTTATTTCTTTATTAAATAACTTTTAAATGACTTTCCTAAATAAATAACTTTATTAAATAACTTTAAATAACTTCTAATTAAATAACTTTTAATTTAAAGTAAATTTAAATATTGAATTTCATAAATTTAAATATTCTAAGCCAATTTTTTTTGTAGATTACTAAATTTAAAGAATCAAATTTATTTCTCTTATAATTTAATAAATTGTTAAAATGAACGTTGGCGTCATATTTTATTCCTTTAATTACTATTTATTTTTCAGTATGAACCATTAAAATATTAAGGGTAATCTGTAGAGGAGATGACGCAGGTATAAGTAGGAATGGAAAGTAGGCAAGATGGCTATTTATTGAACAGCACATATATTTATGTAATAGGCTACTCATGCTCTTGGTCAACAAACGGCCCAGCCACTGACACTTTCCGCAACTAAATGCACTAGACCAACCCATCGCCGTTTTGCCTCTCCGCATTAACGAAACGTATATAGTTAACTCATAAGCTTTAATTCTTATTTACCCTTCATAATGAAAGAAAAACTTTCTGTATTTCTGTAATATTTTCACCCACTTCACAATATTTAACAAAAACAAATAAATAAAAAGCTTTGTATATTTATTATGCACTATTTACATCCGTCGTATGAAGTATATTTGTAGTAAAATTTTATTTATATAAAATTAGACATGTTTCGATAAAATAAAAATTATCATCCTCAGTATAAACAAGAATCCGCGAACAACAGTTGTTCGCGGATTCTTGTTTATACTGAGGATGATAATTTTTATGTTATCGAAACATGTCTAATTTTATATAAATAAAATTTTACTACAAATATACTTCACACGACGGATGTAAATAATACATAATAAATATACAAAGGTTTTTACTTATTTGTTTTTGTTCTAATTTACCGTTGATAAACATACAAACTCCATCGTTTTTTGTAAAATTAGTGCTATCGTGCTTGTCAAAATCTAATTTCGCCCCATGTCCATTGACAAAATTGTATCCGTAATGTAAATTATATAAAAATGCAAGAACAAATAAATAGTTATTTAATAAAATGCATCTACATTGAATTAATTTGTATTCAAAACCGTGCTTGATGGAAAAATAAAACGTCAAAACACTCATATTGCAACAAGAATATTATTTTTTTACGAATATAACATAAATAAAAACAACCAATCAAAGTAGGCTATTTTCCAACATTAAAATAACAAATTTCAAAATTTCTGTTGACAGAATTCTATCAACAGAAATTCTGTCGACAGAATTTAAGTCAATGAAAGCTTTGAAAAATTCTGTTGCAGATTTAAATGAATCGACAGAAATTCCGATCAAAATTCTGTTGGATGACGTCATTTCTGGCAACAGAAAAAATTCTGTCGACAGAAACAAAGCCTTGCAAATCCAGGTTTCAAATACTAGATTTCAACAAAACTATTTAAATGGAAAAAGAAAGTTCTCGCGATCGACTTAAATTTTCTTCGCGATCGACCAGTGATCGGCGCGTTGGACACACCTGATCTAATACATCTAAAGTCAATAACAAATTTTAAATGACAACAAAAAAATTTATTCATAAGTTATACGCCATCAAAGTTTTCGATGGCTTGCTGTTTATATATCGATATCTCCTGATGGAACAAATGAAATTTACTTTTAGTACAGAGAAAATTCTTAGTTTGGTTTACATTTTCTAGAAAAAATTATATAATTAAAAAAATTAAATTTTGGGTCATAAAATTTGCCATTAGCAATAAACAAATAGGAAATTGGTGGACTTCTCAACGCTGCAGAATTATCATTCAAGATGATAATTATAAAAAATATTCTCTAATGGTTTTGTTATAATAATACTTTTTAAGTATACAATCGCTCCATCTCTACAAAGAAAATATGATAATTACATTCTCCAAATATTTATTTTTATTTATTAAAAATTTTTACAATTTTTTTTCGTATGATAAAAATATTTTCAGCCGCTTTTTCAGTTGCAGCAGTACGTACGTTCACTCGTTCAGTGTTTTGTTTAACCAATCATATTCTTTAAAAAAAATGAAGAAGAAGAACTCGTCACTTTTAAGGAATATGATTGACACTGAACGAATGACCGCACTAACGACGGCAACTGAAAAACGGCTTTAATTTATTTTCATGAATATTTTATGACATTTATTAACTTTTTACCTGCAAACATTTTTTTTTCCTTTTATTTTTCTTGGCCGAATTATCGTATATTACCGTTTCCTAATTTTATGAAAATGATTAAAGTATTAATTAGGCAAGCTTGGTAATTTTACACAAATTTAAATTTGAAAAATTTTGAAAATAGGTTAACCATGGCAACAAACAAACTTCGAACAACTTCGTTTAAAAAACAAAGATTGCTTTGCTTTTTTAAACATTTTTTGTGCTATTAATTTTTTTGTTTTTTTTAAAGGTAAGATAAGATGCGCACTTCAGCTTAAAGAAGAAACTGTTGAAGTGTTTCTACAATAATTAGGACAAGATTTCGTCACTGTTCTAAAATATGATTTTATCGCAAAAATCCAGGCACAATTTTTCATTCAACGAATCAAAAAACTCTCTGCAATTTGGTTAATACAACTGTCTGTTTGAATTTCGCTGAAAATTATGCCTGTCGCGTGTAAAATTATGTTCATTTAGAATTCAAAAAATTAAAAGATAAGTTTAGTGATAGTAGAATAATTAAAATAAAATATTTCTCTGATAGTGCTGGTTTCTTATACAAAAATAAGTATAGTTTCATAAATTTGTTATAATCATGAAAACGATGCTGGAGTAAAAGCGGAACGGATTTTTTTTCACAGCTCACGGGAAAGGTGCATGTGATGGAATTAGTGGAGTTGTTAAGAAACATGATTATCGTTCCAGTTTACAAAATACAACAACCGCGAAGCAGATCACAACACCAAAATCTTTGTTTGAGTGGGGTCAAATATTTTTCAAGTCTATAGAATTTGAATTTTGTTCTTAAGAAAAACATGACATTCATTAAAAACTTGCAGTTTCGGCCAAAACAATTAAGAATACTCGCCAATTTCATCATTCTCGCCATATGAAGAAAACAACTTATCCTGTAAAATTTTTTCTTCTTATGAAAAAAGAATGATTGTAAACATTTACTAAGAAGAGAAGATAAATACATACTTGGAGAATGTAAATCTTATATTTTTTATCTGTAGAAATGGAACGCGCTCCATTTCTACAGATAAAAAATATAAGATTCTCCAAGTATGTATTTATTTTCTCTTCTTAGTAAATCTTTACAATCATTCTTTTAACTATTATTATAGCAAAACCATTAATTGTTAATAGCGATTTTTAAGACCCAAAATTTAATTTTTTTAAATATAATTTTTTCTATAAAATATAAACTAAACTTAGAATTTTCACTGTATTAAAAGTAAATTTCATTAATTTCCTCAGGAGATATCGAAATATAAACACCAAACCATCGAAAAGTTTGATGACTAATAACTTATGAATAATTGTTTTTGTTATTTAAAATTTGATATTGATTTTAGAAGTATTAGATTAACCGACTTATCAATTTTCGCTAAAAAAATTCGTAGTTCATATTTTTTCCGATCCACTTGAGAAATTTTAACTCATATATTAAAAAAGGCAAAGGATACTATGATTAAATTGAATTAAATTTCCATTGTGAAAAAGATTATGTTTTATGCTTGGTTTTTGGTTTCTTATTACTTCATTAGTATAAAATTTGATGTCTTTCATTGTAGGGCTTTTCATTTTCAAATGCCAAATATATAAATAGTTATCAAAATTGAATCAAATTTAATTGTTTGTAATTAATTAAACAAAATATACAAAAAAATTCTTTTCTTGTCTTTAGAGTTGAGTACTTTGAAAAATAAAACGGTACCCTATTGGCGAGACTTCGGTGTTCGTCCGAATTTCTACATAATCGAATTTCTCACAAACTTTAAGTGCTATCAACTTGAAATTTTCTACAGTTATAAAATGTATTTGTCCACGCCTGCTGAAAACAAAAATTGTAAATTTTTGTTTTTATTTGTATTTTATAGACATAGATAAGGAGATAGTAAACAAAATTTTTTTTAAGGTATCGAGTTTGATTTAGAAAAATCGAAAAAGAATATTTCCAAAAAAAAATTCAATGAATTACCGACTGCTTAGTTTTTGAGTTATTACCAAAAACGTGAGTTTGTTTTCCTGCAGCCGCCCCTCCCCCCTTAAATTTGAACATTACAAAAGATAAAAATTGAAAAATTCACGGTTATAGGAAATGTTGTAAAGATTGAATGAAAACTATAGCGGTTGGTTCATCATTTGAAATGTTGGGTGTAGAAATTACGAAAAAAATTATTTTTCACCTTGACGAGTGAGAGGTGATTTTTTCTAGTCCAAAATAATTTTGTTTGCACTTTGGGAAGACAACGTTTTTGATTTATTTCAAAAATTGTTTTTTGAGAAGAACCATTCTCGTAGGATATTATATACACGGAATCCTCGATCGAGTTATATTCGCACTTGTCCGACTTTTCCTTATTTGTTTTACTTGTTTTATCAAATAATTTTAAAACAATTCAATTTAAATTAAAACATGTTACTCTGTCGGAAAATTCTCTAAACTTTTGCTTGAAAAATGAAATATGGCATTAAACACTTACACAATAAATCACTATTATAACAGTTTAAATAAAATATTGCTTACTTGTGATTCAAACCATATTGTTTGATTTTTTCTCCTTTCAGCTCTTCAAGCTGATTTAATAAAACTCTTTTTATCTCAGCAACCCATTTATTTTTAATTTCTACTGTTGTTGCTTGTATTGTGTGCACTTCTTGTCGCCCTTGTAGCCAAACCTCAAAACGTTTTGGATCACCACGTACTGATTCCGTTAAACCAATTTGTGACATCTGGAAATGTAAAACAATTCGTCATAATTCTTTTTGAAAAAAGTAAGATAATTTTCTTATTTACCTTCACAAAATGTTTAAACTGATATGTACTTTTGTTATGACCAGTTTTTGAGGCTGGTTTACAGAATAAAAGTGCTTTCTGATATAGAAAAATGTGTCGTTGTTGAGTTTTTAATCTTAATCGAAGATCTTTTTTACTATCGGTCCAAATTTGAAAGGAATCTTGCATCAAAAGCTCTCCTTGTTGTGATAGATCGGCCTAGATTTAAAAAGAAAAATAATGTTAAAACGTCTCACTATAAATCTTTAGATGAGTTATAACTACCGGAAATCCAGTAATCGCAATTTGATGCATCGAGTCGTTAACGCATTTTAAAACAATTAACATACAATCCAAAGCTTTTTGTAATTCTCGACCACAGGCACCACTATCACTAAATTTCAATAGATCTTTAAGTAATAGCTGATATTTTGTTATTCTTTGTACCGGTTTTAATAAATATGCGGCTAATGGAAGTTTATGACCTAAACGTTTTTGACATTCTTGTAAAAATAAATGTGTATCGACTAATGTTTCACGTAAACGTTCTGAACGAGGGATATTTTGACAATAGTATGAATAAAGACGGTAAAATGTTTCTCGTCGTTGCACAAAACATAATGCTACTAACTCTGTAGTTGATATACAATTTTCAAGGTCCTTTAAAAATATTTCACTATGAAATGTATATAATTCATAAAGATTTCCAAATAAAACATCTTCTTTTCCATGTAACCCAGATGGGACGAGCGGTGCTAATTCTTCAGACAACATTTGATCACGGTAACCCTGTAAATTTAAAAAACAAAAAAACGATTATCGATAAAGTAGTGAAAATCAAGGCAAAACCCAACAAAAAAATATTAATTAAATGCATACACATTTATAATCACTTGAATATAAACTATCAGTTTGTGATGAATTATCCTTAACATAATTTTGATGCGAAATTGACTCATAATGTTTCCGAGACAGAGTTTCCCAATTATTATCATAATTGCAAAAATTATCCTCGTCCTTTAAATTATATTCGCTCAAATAATCCGAATCCGTTTGAATTTGATTTAAACTTTCATAATAACTTTCACTCACATCATCATTATATCTTTTATTAAAATAAAAATTATTGAAATTTTTTAAATTTATTTTATCAGTTGACAATTTTTTTTTATTTTTCGTTAACGTTTGATTTACATAATCAAAATTTTTAAATAAATCATTAAATAAAAAATTTTTTACCGTCTCCGTCGATTGAGAAAATATTTTATTTCTATTTATAATATTATCATTTATATCATAAACAGGATAATTATTTTTATATTTTAAAACTTTATCCCATATTTTACTATATTTTAATTCAATATATTCTTCAATATTATTAAATCCTTTTAATTTTGCAAAATTATATAAAATTTTTTGATATTTTTTATATGAAAAATTAATTCCTGATGAATGCGTGTTGTATAAAGATTTTTGTGATTGAGCCGGAAAACATTGATTTAAAAATAGTTCACAATAGTTTACAAGATCACAATAACTTTTAGCGTAGGCACAATTTTTATTATGAACTCGATAAATTTCTTTTTTTATTTTATTAAATTTTATATTATTTTCATTTCTTTTATTATTACTATTACTAAAAATTTGTTTAACTTTTTTTAAACTATCCGTGAAATGATTTTTTATATGAATTGTATTTATATGTGTATTTTCATTCATATCAATAATACTAATTGATGAATTTGTTGATGAAACTGTTGTTTCCGTTGATAAAATTGTTGACGTTTTAATTGTTGAATAATAATTTTCTCGATTTAAATTATTTATTTCATCATTATTAATGTAATCCAATATATCATTATAGTTTTTCATATTTAAATAATTTTTAAAATCTTTATCATGAATTATATCCGAATATGAATTTGTTTCAAAATAATCCTTTAATATTTTATATTCAAATGTTTCATCAAAATTCATTTTTGTATCGATAAGTTTTCGTAAATTCTTTTTTGAATTTTCATTTTTAATTGTTGAATAATAATTAACATTGTAATGGTTATTATTAAATTTTGTTGAATTTAAACTAAATGAATAAAAGTTATGATCGGAGAAAATTTGTCGTGGAAAATCATTTGGTTTAAAAAAGTTTGTTTTAAATTTATCACCGTTTATGTAGTTATCATCGAATAACGATTGTTCAAATGATAAAGGACTATCACATCGTAAATGTTTATTGTTGTTACATAGAATTTCAATTTTGTTATTTAATTTATCCCAAACCGAATTCGCGTGCGATTTAAACTGATTTAAACGATAAATAACAATATTACGTTGATATTTTTCGTTATTTGAATTTTCTGTCAGATTATAGGTTCCGAATTTCATGTTTAATTAATTTATTTGTTTTCTTTAACACAAATGTTTCGATTATAAATCAAAGAAGAAAACAAATCACATATTAAATTATTTTAATAAATCAAAGATAAGTTTATTTCGATGGTGTATGCTTGTTAACCGATGTTTGAATTTAAACTGAGAAATTTAATTAGTTTCTGTTTAATTGTTATGAGCTTATTTATTGTTATTATTAATTTAACCATAAGAAAACGAAAAATTATTCAAAAAGAACATCATAATCTGTGAGTTATTTGTTGGTACATTTAAACTAACTTAAAATACCTAAATATTTTTTTACAGTTGACTTTTTATGAACTGATTAGGTTAAACCGATCATCAAATATGAAGATGATGAAAGTGAAATCTGGTTTGAGTGCCTTCCACTAAAATTAGTTGAGGGCACAAACAAATCTCATACCAACTCAAAAGCAAAGGTGGTTCATGTTGGCTTATGAAAGGCATTTAAACACCAGCAACCAAAGTTAACTTCTAACAAGAGCTAAAGCTTCTTTTTATTCATACAAAAACCATTTGTAGTAGTACAAAGAGCACTAATATCAAAACAGTACTATAATCGGTTTTCTTAAAAAAAACGGAAAACAACTAACCATTTGTTAATCATACATTATATATTCTTTTTACATCGTTGAGGAATTAATTATAGTTTTTGATGCACTGTTTCTTTCATTCTTCTAAATTTTATAGTCCAGCGATTAATTTTGTTGTTTCTTATTTTTTTTTCTTCTAGTAAATAACAATTTTTTTACTTCGATTTTTATTAATTATAATTTTCTTTTCGTTTATTAAGATTAAAGTTGTGTGAAAGTATTACAAAGTACATACTATATTGAATCTAATATTTTTTTTTAATATTAAATCAATAATCATTAATATTATTTATTTTTCTATAAAAAATTTTATTAAACGATCAACATATAATAATAAATATTACAAATTGGCGCTACAACTTCATTAACCTTGAACTTCACATGAGTTTAATCGAAAATTGTAGTAAATTTTGCAACTACGGTTACGTTAATTAAACGTTAAATAAAGAATAAAGAACTAATAATAAAAGAAATAGACATTTTTTTTAGAAATATTTTGGTAAGCTATTATTAAATAAAGAAGAAATTATATAGATTAAGTACTATTATTGATGTAATTTAGATTAATTGGAATGATTATTTAAATGACTATCGTGATTGGAAAACCGTAGTAAATATTTTTTATCCACTACTAAAGAATATATGCTTTCCATGCGTATGTCTTCCATTGTAATTGTATTCATTCGACAACTAGTGAATTTGATTAAAATTCTTTAACAGTTCTATAGTTTATTAAATATTCCCCTAATAATTATACAACAAATTTGTTTTGATTTTCGATATCTTTGATATATTTATTTCAATATGGCGATACAAATTTTTACATGAAAACTAGAAATTAATCGAAATATTTTACAGTCGTGGATAAAATAGCATCTTGTATTCGCTTAGGATGATGGCAATTCTTCACTCGGATGATTCCCTCCACTCGCTACGCTCGTTACGAAACTTTATCCTCATGAAGAATTGCCTTCATTCTAAGCTCATACAAGAATCTACTATTATTTGAAGTTTGACGAGTACAATTTAAAAGTTTACTACTTACTATAAGTTTTATGGTAGAGGTGGGTGATATGCGTTACTTCGGTCTGAAAGACCCCAGTGTAACAAGCACAAGAAAATTAAAATCTTACTCTGACATTATTTTCATTTATCGACGTTTCAGGTCATAATTATGCTCAATAAGTAAAAACAACAAATGACCGTCTGTCCGGCCATAGTGACGGTTGATGAAAATTAGAAAGCTACTTCACTGATTTCAAAACTAGTTCTATCTAATAATTTGTTCGTTAATGCTGAAAGTTGGTGGGTTCGATAGCTGTACCGACACTGTGCTAAAAAATCACTAAATGTGCAAACAAAAATGTGAGATACTTTTTTGCTTAAAAAACGTTTGTTTTAGATGATAATAAGTAGCAAAATCTTGTTGATACATAGTTGGCATCTGTATATGAAACCAGGAGCTTTATCATTGAGGGTTTTTCTAAATTTTAAAAATTTTCTGTTTGATTTTTTCAGTTATAAGAACTTATATGTTAGTTGGGTTGGTAAAATATCAACTCGTGTTACATGTTCAATAATTACATCGAAGTATTAAGTTAAATGAAGAGGGTTTCTGAAAAGTTTTCTAAACTAAAAGGAACAATTGAAAAAACATTAGGTATTGGTAAAATAAATGTCTTTTGAGTTGAACGTTTGAGAGGTTTTTGAAAGTTTGCTAAATTAATTCTTGTTTCTCATTTTATTATGTTTATTTACGATTTGTCATAATTTTCTGACAATGCATTCATGTTTCGTGTTAGTTTTCTAATACATTTGAAACAGAAATAAAATGATTGTACAATTTCGGTTCCTTTGCAAACAGTTTTAATTTTGTTATATGTACGTCTCTGTCCAAAACATATAACAAGGTCACCAAAACAGACTTCTTCTAAAAACTATATAAAAAACGTAACCCAGACCGAATTCTTAATACCTTACAGCCTTCGTTTCAGGTTCTTTATATTTTTATATATTAATTTCACAATTGTAGAATTGTATCTGAAGTTTTTGCATACCAAATATACATGTTAAGCATTAAATGGAAAATCGAATCTAGACGCTGATGATGTGAACCCACCCTTTTCCGATTTTATTGAAACTTCAGCAATGGAACTATCCAATAGAATAGGAGTTCAAAGAGTGACTTGAAATTTGTTAAGAATTTTAAATGAGTTTTTGTTTGAAAGGTACTAAGTAAGGCTTTATGAAAATATTACAGTACTTAACTAACTTCTGGCAGTCTTTATAACTAACAAACATGGAGATTTCAAAAAGTACCTTTCGTTTTGTTTTATATTTTTACATTTTAAAGATTTAAATATATTATTAGTTTGAACTTATTTTTACTTGGTGCTATTTATTAAAAATAAGTTAACCTATTCTTTTGAAATTTGTAACAAGTTTTACTCTAAAACAAGAATATATTCATAATTAAAGAAATTCTATTTTATTTCGGTTCCGGTTTTTAAATTTTAACAAACATAAAAAAATGTATGTGTGCTAAAGGCCAGGGTAGCGAAATCCGAAATTCGATGTCCACGTCGTGCTGCCTGGGTAATGCAGACAGAATTAGGTTGGTATATCAGAGACAAGCAGAGTAAAAACTGCTTAGTCAATGATGCTACATCACGGCAAATTGGTGCTTTAAAACCAATGCGATCCAAGCGTCTGTTCTCCATGCTAGGGGCAGCTTGGAGCGGGCGTCTGTCATACATCAAGCGACTCGCTATATAAACTTGCAAAAAGGTTATTCGGATGATTTTAACATCAGAATGGACCCATTCATCAGATTTGGGTTGGACCTAAGGTTAACGACCTAACCCCGCAAACAAAACTTTGTTAATTTTGGAAATCAGAAAAGGAATAACCGACCCGGACAACAAAACAGAATTTTACTTGGACGTGAAAAAGGACCAGACTACCAAATCGGAACGCAGAAAATGAACAGCCTGAGCGTTGCTGATGCTTTAATAAGTCTAGAAACAGAGGCTGAGTGAGAGGTATAGGATGGATATCATTGCTCTACAAAAAATACAGCCAATAATCGGAAAACAAGATTTGAACAGTTACTCTTTATACTGTAATGGTTTTCTTGTTGGTACAAGTATACAAGAGGCCGTGATGAAATTCATCCCGGTCAATGAGAGGATCTGCTACCTATGGGTATTGGGTGCGCGGTATCCTATTTTTTAGGCATGAAGTTTGGAGGTTGTCATGAGGTTTGGAGGTTGTACAGAGTCTACTTGATAAAATAAGTATTTTTGTTTCTCTGTTCTCTGTTTGTATATACTTAGCACCAATATTTTTTTAACCAATATATGATTACCAATATCCTTGTGGTGTAATAGCCTAATATAATAAGTTACTTGGAGAGAATAAAAAGGTCCACCACTTATGAGTTTCAATGTACGAATTACTAAAATAAATTTGTTTTTAAACCGGTTTTGATTGGAACAAAACCGGGTTTTTCAAACGCCAATTTTTTGCCGGTTTTACTGAAACCGATTTTGCAAGCCCTAGTCTTGATACAATAGGTTGCATCCGTTCTAATAGGATTGCTTAGTTTGAGCATGTTTAACGAGCCGATTCACAATCTGAAATGATTAAAAAAATGTACTTTAGTACCCTAGGGAGTGGGTGACCGTAGACCAGGACTGCAATGCGAGACGGACGTAACAAACGGCATTAAAAAGTCGGCTGTAATGGTAACTAAGTCTCTGTTGTGAATGACCGTGGTGAATATTCTAAGCTGATTAGTTTGACAACACTCCTACGTGGAGCATAAACCCCACAAAAAAAAAGGTCAGTCAACAATATTTTAAAATTTTCTCAGTTAATTGCTTTGTTGCGTTACTCAATGTCAATTAATAATACGTGTTTCTGTCTATCTAAATAATAAACATTTTGTTTATGTAAAACTTAGTCATAATATTATATGTAGCTATAATACGGTTGCTCAATTTATAAAAGGTAGAATTATTGTCTGTAGTTGTACAGACAAAAATTTTCGTTTGTCTAGAATTATTTACTGAAATGATATATGAAAATGGGTTGGGTTACATTTTATATTGAGATGATATGGGGAAATTTTAAATGCATGTGCGATTAAGAAGACCTTCTGACTGTATATATAATCGATCGAACATTATGTAAATTTAAATCAAATAATACTCTTTTTTTGTAATTTTCAATCAATAAAGATCCAAGTTTTCAACTTTTAAATATGCAGATAAAAATTTTGAAATTTTATAAACGTAAATAAATTGCATTATCGAATTTCATTGAAATAGTTACCATTTGTGTTGTTGTTTTAAAAAACAAAATAATTAAAAAAGCAATTTGTCTTTAGCATTGTTGGTTTACGGAAAAAACTAAAATTTTCCTTAATTTGAAAGTTTATAAGTTGTGGCTCGAACAACACAAAATGCTGATAAGTTATCTAGATGCATTGAAAAATTGGTTGACAATTGTATTGGAGCCACTAAACGAGAAAAGGAATTTACGAAAAAATCGGTGCTGGAAAGGGGAAATGATTAATACAAAAAGGCTATTGGCTGATAGTTTTGAGCAGGTAATGTTTGAAAAATTATATAGAACGGAGAAACAAAAATCAAAATAAGGTCTTTAGTCGAATATCTGCAAATGTTTCATAATATGGTGAACTGTTAGTGGGATTAATGGAGATCCTAACCATTTAAAACAAATTGAAGTGGACCATCATATCCACTTATAACGTAAGCTTAGTTTTTGATGGATTTATATAATTTTTGTGTTTTTTTTCTTCTTATTAAATCATTGGTTTTGCTTTTGTATTCAACACTAAATTTTTTTAATGTACATTTTTCTTATAAATAAGAGATTGCCCAATAGGATTCGCATAGTTAGTTAGATTGAGTTTTTTAATAATAAAGTCCAATTCTTTAAATTGTTTTTGTTTAGAAAGTATTAAATAAGGCTTTAGAAAAAAATACATTGAAACATTTTTTACTTATTTTACACGAAATTTTTCAGTTTTAGTTTTCAAAAAATTTAATTTTTAAATATGGCGGAACCCAAAAGTACTTTAGTTAAGTACCAAAAGTATTTCGTTTTTTACTCAAAACTTACTAAAATTACAGACTGGCGTTTTGTTTTGATGACGAGATAACCCAATTTGAATAGTTACTAACAAAAATAATGATATAACAATAATTTAATAATTTAAACTTCAGTTATTTACTGATATTTTACGTCTCATTACAGTAATACTATAAGTCTTGAAATGATCATGATAATTAATGTAATCAGTAATGTAATGCGAAAATCGCATACATATTTATAAATTTTGATTTTTTTAAGCCTTTTTGAAATATTTAACACTTATTTTATATTATAATATATGATAATTAGAAATATGCATTTTTTATTGTAATTTAAGGGAAAATTTACCGTCTGTGTGTCCAATTTCGTAAAAATTCAGACCTGGCATATTTTTTAGTAAATATTCAAATGGGTTTTTCTAGTCAGTAAATATTCAAATGGGTTTTTCTAGTCAGTAAAAACTCCTGTCTGCAATTTTAGTATGTGTTGGTTTAAAGACTAAATCTTTAGAAAATCAAGAACAAAGAAAAAATAGGTACTTTTGGATTTCTCCATCCTTGCAAATTAAATTTTTGAAAAATTAAAACTGAAAAATTTCATGAAAAATAAGTAAACAAATTTACAGTATATTTTTTGTCAGTCTAATAATATTGTGAAGATTAGGAAATAAGATAGAATAGAATACAATAGAACATATTTCAAGAAAGTACTCTTTATAAAAAATTGTTCCACTAAAAGAATATAAAAACACCTAAATCAACAAAAAAAAATATAACGTAGCCAAAGTAAACACGTAATAGGAAGTAAATGCAGTCTATTAGAGAATAGGCAGGCAATAGGAATTAACAAATTAAAAAGAAAAGATCTCACACCAATGGGTCAATATTTGAAGATCGAGTTATTATGCTTTTGTAGATAAAGGCAGGAAAAAGGTTGTGTTCTAGAATTTAGTAGAAATATCGCTATTGTTTCGTTTAGTATATATAAGAGGTTGTGTTAGAGATAGATTCAGTATAAATTTAGCAGTGCTATAAGCGAGTTAAAATTATAGGTGACACAAGTTGTGTCGACACATAAGTGTGAGATCTATTCTTTTTAATTTGTTTATTAACATATTTTAAGAGGGTTTTATTTTCTATTCCTATAAGTTTAAACAATTATTTCCGGTTATGTGTTACTTTGGTTTTGTTATCTTCATTCTGTTGTTTTATATTCATTTAGTTTCATTTTCGCTAAAGAGCATTTCCTAGTACGTTGTTCAATTGTATTAGATCTATCTTAGACTCTAATCGTCACAATATATCCAAATGCCTTTTTCTTGAAAATCAAAAATAATGCTTGTTTGAAATTTAAAGTATGTTTTGGGTAAATAATAAATTTTAAAATATAAAATTGAAAGAAAAGGGCACTTTTTGAAATCGGCATGTTTGACAAAATTAAGATTTAAAAAAATCCTATAAGCCTTAGGTAGCACCTTTCAAACAAAACAAAATTTATGCAAATCGGTTAATCCGATTCCGACCAGGAAAATTTAAAGTTACAATGTAACTTTAAATTTTCTTGACCTCTAAATTTCTTAACAAATTTCGACCCACTCTGTGTCAAAATTGGTGGAAAAATAAAAAAAAATTAACAAAAATATGTATTAATTTTTTACTATACTAACGATTTCAAGAAAATCAAGTTTCAAGAAAATCAGAAAGGTTCAAATTTTTTATTTTATCGACGTCTTGATTCGATTTTTTTTCTACACTTGATTTAATATCTTTTATGATCACAGCTCAGACGCTGACTCAAGATATTTATTGTTTTCTTTTATTATGCATTAAGAAAGATTCACCAACTCGGGCTAAAAACGCATATTCTGAAAAATAAAATAAATGAAGAAAGAAAGGAGTCGAACCTAGCGCTTTTGTGTCGAGTGGTGAGAAATCAAAATATCGGAAACAAATTAAATATTATTCAGGGGCAGTGCAGTATTGTCTTCAGATACTAACGATGTACCGTCACAGGATTTTTTTTTTTTTTTTTTTAATGGAAGTTAGGCATGTTTAGTGTTAATATAATTAATTATACATTAACGTCTCTGAATATCCGAAGATACCATGCCAACTAGGGATTATAATCAATTGAGAATTAAGTTTCTTTTAGAAATTTATGAACGCCGACTTTGATGTTTTGAGGGTTAAAGTTATCAGGGAAAACCCACGAAAGTAATGAATTCCAGAGATGAGAGACTCTGTTGAAAAAGTCGCGCTGGAAGGCTACAGTTCTACATCTAATTATTTGAACTTCTGTTGCAGTAACAAATTCAAAAACACAAAGACACAACAAGAATCATAACTACTTTTTCTATGGATGGTGTTAAACCGTTCGCAGGGACAGTTAATCTTTGTCTAAGAATCTTACAAAACTTCAAAGTGATAGTGAGAGCGAAGAGAAACAGAAAAAACGTATTTTGGTTTGAGTAAGCAAATAGGAAAAAAACATGTTTGATATCGCAGAGAAGGTTGCTACAAGTAGCAGTGTTCATGCAACCATACCTTCTGTTTCAAATGGGACCGGGACGATTCATTTCTCGATCACCGTCACACAGAAAACTACCAGATAGATCATAAGACTAGCAAAAGTGGTCTGAATCCTTTTAGCAAACACACCCTTCAGTGATCTCACAAAATTAAAGAAAAGGAAAAGATTCTGGTGAGGCGGTCTTAAGGTTTACATCGATGAAATATACATGTCCAAACAAGGCTGTAGTCAGTTACCCGAATGCACGTAACAAAGGGTTCATAGAAATTGTCCAGAAAACTGATCGCACAATTGCATGTTTGAAGTTATGCTTAAACAAATGGGAACTCTCCTACGTTTCGTATGTGATGTCAAGAAAAAAGCTTGATTTTCGATGTTAACCGATTGCTCATTAGATTGACTGATGGCAGCAACCTCAGGACTTCAGGTTGCATCGCATGACAAGTATCAAAACTTTTTCGAAACTGACCAAAATGCAGTTCTACAATCTCTCTAAGAGAAGTCTAACAGTATCTGGAATAATCTGAGACAATTATGATAGAAGGTCTAGAACACCAAATTATCTGGATATTTCAAAATGACAGATTCAAAAACGGAGGGAAGAATCAGAATAACACCACGGTTGACCACGGTCAACAACCGGGAATTAAAAAACTAATGAGTTTGCCTGGGAGTCTTCTTGAAGGCTCACAAACCCTGAGCAGGGAATGCGTATATTGAAGCATAAGATCACTAGTCAAATTGTATCTTCATCGATGGAGAAAGGGTGGCAGTGTTGAATTCAGGAAGTTATTTTTAACAATCTAGGAATAATTAATAGGAATTACAATATGTGTCACAACAATACATAAAAAACCTTTTAAGACCAAGGTCACACAACAACATACGTTCTGAGATGTCGATGGACGTAAATATGTTTTTGTTGGTTTTTATAGTTTTTATCCTCAATTATAAAAGCTGATTGACAGTGCTACCGTTTGACGGTGCTACTTTTAAGTCATACCGGTATACTACAATAAAAGCTACTCATACTGATCTGCTGATATCATTTGAGATTAACATTTTTTTTGCAAATCCTACTATATACAAAAGTTATACAATAAAACTAAATAACAGTATACACAACTGTTTTTGTAATTAAAAAATAATAATTTATTTTTGAATTACAAAAATTAAAAATAATAATTCAAATTTCATTTAATTTTAAAAGCTATTTGGTATTAACAAAAAAATCAATATCATAAATTTCTTATTTATGATTATTATTGTATTTATTTGCATATTTTTACGATCCCGTATTTTTACATAACATAAACAAAAGAAATTTAAAATTCAAATCGCTCCAATTATTGTTTATTAGCTCATTTCGCAAAAAAATTTAAAGCTTTTAAGTCGGCTGGCAGTGCTATTGATAATGACATCATTAATACCATTACATGATGAACGCACTTATATTTTCTTCACGAATTTTCAATAGCTTATTCAATCATTATTTAATGATTAACCAAATAAATACTTTCTTATACTTATCATTAATAAAAAAATGCAATAATTAACTCACTTTTAATATTGACCCCATTTCTGCAACATAAACACGCTCAGTTTCTAATAGCTCTGCTAAAACATGACCACGTTTTAAACGTCTTGTTTCTAAATCCTACAAATAATAAAAAACAGTAATTTAATTATTAGAATGGAATATGCAGTAAACAACTGTTGGATTTAATGAATTTTTTAGTCTATTAAATAATTAGATGACAACATATAGGCGAATAATATAATAAATTTCACTCAAAACTTATAAAACAAATTCCACTCATTGCATTTTGCTGTAGTGCAAGTTATAAATAGATTTTGTTCTGTTCAAATTATTTACAACTAGTTTCAATTAATAACAACCGTGACGTTTACAAGGGAAGACGTTCATTGATTTAGAAATATTTGTAAGGAAATTATTAAAGAAACAAACATAATTTGAGTACACCGGTTGAATAAAGGTTGAGGAAATTACATACGTGTTATGCATATAACAACTAAGCTCAATCAAACTCAACACGGTAATGTATTTTACAGTGTCATATTTTGTAGTATGATAGGATTTTTTACTTAGTTATGCATTTTAAAATAAAACACAAAAAAATAAAATAAACATTTTGATATATATATGGCAGTACAACCGAAAAAAAATAAGTCTGCAAGTGGTAAAGCAAATTTGCGCAATCCACCCGCCCATAAAGCGGCATGTCCACGGAATTTGCAGGGACAAAACATATATGAATCAATAAAAAATTTTAAAATACATGTTCAAAACATCTGCGGATTGAACGCTAACCATGACCACGTGCAACATCATCTTGAGCACGACAAACCGAACATTCTATTCCTTACAGAAACACAAGTTTCTGAAAATTTTCTCTTTATAGAATCGCTTAATTCCAAATATAGGCTCGAATCAGCTTTCAAACTCCATCAGGGCGTGTGCGCATTCATTCATGAGAGTGTTGCGTACACGCGCTTTCCAAATTTTGAACTACACGGTGACGGCTTCAATACAATGGTTTTAAAGATTTGTCTTCCAGAAATGACTTTTTTTACAATAGCTTTATACCGGTCCCCCAACAAACGTAACCCAAACTTTTTTAATATACTGACAAAAATTATGGACGAGATTAGAGCAAAGTCCCCTAATTGTGAAGTTATCGTTACCGGTGACTTCAACGTCCACAACAAATCATGGTTGGAATTCTCCAAATCGACCGACGATGTTGACAATAGTGGAAAACTGGCAGAAATTTTTGCCGCGTCTCAGGGCCTATTCCAAATTGTTAAAAGCCCGACTTTCACTCCCCGTAATGGCGGTGATAATAGTTTTCTACTAGATCTCTATCTTACCACAATGCCAGATATTACGAGTGTCGATGTTGCGAAAGGTAGTATTGGAAATTCTGATCATTATTTAATCTCATCAGTTATCAAAACTGATTTACTTAAAACTACAGCTCCCAAACCCCGTAAAATATTTCACTACTCAAAAATGGATAAGAGTGGTCTTCAAAATTTTTTCCATGGTTTCCCTTTCGACCGTCATTGTTTTTACACTGACAATGTAAATGTTTCTGCTCAAAACTTTACAGAAACCATCCAATTTGCTATCAATAAATTTGTCCCTTTCTCCATAGTAAAACCCAAACAAAAATACTTGTATTCGAAAGCTGCCAAAACGGCACTTAGAAACAAACGTAGATCATTTAATATTTGGATTCATAACAAAACTCCCACTAATCGATCCCAATATCTAAAGGCCAACAAAATATCTAATCAGATTATCTCAAACGAAAAGTCCAAAATTGACAGAGCGAAAGCCTCAAAACTTACGTCTATGTCTGTTTCTGACAAGAGTTTCTACAGTGCCATTAATTCTTTAAATTCTGGTACAAAATTTTCTATTCCCCCTATTATTGATGGTGATTTAATCGTCAATGATCCCGCAAGAAAAGCTAACTTGTTCGCTGAACGCTTTGCTCTGAACTCCACTGTTTTGGAAACTCCTAAAGAAATACCCCAAATCCAGTCTTCAGGTGTTAATATGAATGAACTTCACTTCAAAACCAAAATAGTCGCTAAACTTTTAAAGGGGTTAAACATCAACAAAGCATCAGGAATGGACAATATTCCACCCATTATTTTAAAAACCTTTTCCAAAGAACTTGCACCAACTTTAACTAAAATATTCTACCAATCCTACAAATCTGGTATATTTCCCTCGTGCTGGAAGTTGGCAAATGTCCAGCCCGTCCCCAAAAAGGGACCAAAATCCGATATCTCAAATTATAGACCAATAGCTTTACTATCGGTCCTATCCAAAGTCTATGAGCATTATATTAATGCACATATTTCAAAATTTCTGGAAGAAAATCATTTAATATCCGACAGCCAATACGGTTTTCGAAACAAAAGATCAACTACCGATCTATTAAACTATGTAGCGCATTGTTGGAACAGCATACTTGATAAAGGTGGTGAAACATACGTTATCGCTTTAGACATCTCCAAGGCATTCGATCGAGTCTGGCATGCCAACTTAATCAACAAGCTCGTTGCGTACGGTTTTCATCCCAATGTTGTGAAGCTGATTCAAAATTTTCTATCCGACCGATACATTTCGGTAACCTTAGACGGATATTCTTCTGAGTCTAAACTAATTAACGCTGGTGTACCCCAAGGCTCAGTATTGTCCCCAACCCTATTTTTGATTTATATCAACGAATTGTTGAAAATCACCAGCAACCCAATAAATAGTTTTGCAGATGATAGTACTCTGCACAAGTCGTTCGAGCCCCTTCCTTCAAAAGGTAAAATGCACGAGCGAATTAATCCTGCCCGGAGAGACGCTGCCATAAACGTGAACAAAGACCTGAATAAAGTCGCCGACTGGGGTGACCAAAACCTTGTCAATTTCAACTCCACCAAAACACAGCTGTTGATTGTTTCCAGATTAAAGACCGAGTTCCCCAAAGATATTTTATTTAGTATGTGTGATGAACCAATAGGTGAATGTAAAAACAGTCGTTTATTGGGTGTCACAGTTTCAAATGACCTACTCTGGAACGATCATGTAATGGCGATGGCAAAAAGCGCGTCTAAAAAACTCGGCCTCCTAAATAGATGCAAAAAATTTTTCACTCCATACCAATTGCTCCATGTTTATAAGTCCTATATTCGTCCCTGTATGGAGTACTGCTGTCAAGTTTGGGGTGCTGCCTCTGTTTCCATCTTGGCCCTCTTGGACTCTGTTCAAAAGCGAGCTATACGAATTGTAGGTGATCGAACTTTGACATCAAAACTTGATTCCCTACAACATCGTCGCACTGTTGCTGACCTCGTTGTTTTTTACAAATATCGTCATCAGCAGTGCTCAGATGAAATCAGCGGCATCATGCCTCAAACTTATTCTTACCCCCGTTCCACTCGGCAATCGGCTGCCGCAACCAGTGAAACGGTAAAGATCCCTCGCTGTCATACTGGCAGATCGCAGAGAGACTTCTTTGTCCGAACTGCGTACAAATGGAATAGTTTGCCGGAACACTTAGTCTCAGGTGGCTTCAACCCACAGATGTTTAAAAAAAGCGTTAATCTACACCTCAGAACGCCAGTTGTTGTGGGACCCAGGTCTAGACCTAGGTCTTAAAAGGTATTTATGTGTTGTTGTGACACATATTCTAAACCCTATTACACAACACATTTTATTAAAAAAAAAAAAAAAAAAAAAGTTAACTAAATTAATAGAACAAAATTTAAAAAAAATATTGATTTGTTGCTCTTCTATTACGTTAAAAGCTTTCATGAATTTCTAAATTTGATCGAAATCGATGTATTTAACTGTAATTAACATATTATAAAATGTTTCCATATAACCTCGCCGTAAGCACTATTTCAACATAGATTGTTTATTGTTTTCTTCTTTCAAATTTTAGTTATTTTGCAATAAAATTCATTTAATGATCGATTTATACGACTAACAATTTGCACATTTTATTTTAAAAGAAATTTTTGGTCGTTTTGGTGAGTAACTCGAACAATTGAACTAAGCGTTTTTGTTTTAATTTTGAATTTTGTTTTTTGTGAAAGTAAATCAAAAAACTTTCGAGTCTATTGCTTTTTGTAAATTTTGTGATATATTAAAAATGTATATTTTTTACATTAATTTTCATGAAATTTATGTATTATAATTGAATACGGAAAGTTAATTTAAAATTTAATTGCAGTGAAATATTTTTGAAGGAAATAAGTAATAAATATAATTTAAATTTTTTTGATGATTTGGATTGGCTAGGCTAGTTTTCTTATTGTTATTGTTATATTCTTTACTAATCCGGGTTTGTGTTGTTTGATTGAAATTTCTAGTGGTATTTTTTTTAAAAAATCAAATATTTTTCATGGATTTTTTGACATTGTAATATCCTTAATTCTTTCAGTTTTATTGGTTGAGGCTCATTTGTAGACATTTTCCAGTAAACTTGAAAAGGCTTGCGGTTTAATTAAAATTGTTTGTTTAAAATTACGTTAATTTTCTGCAAATAACTTTTACTTTTGAGCTGAAGCTAATGGGTTTTATACACAAGGGCTATAAGACATGGCAAAGATAAATATTTTGAAAGCCAAACTCTTTAAAGCAGTAAAGATTTTTAAACAAAAGTTACAACAACGGCTCAAACGAAGGGCTATAATTTTGAGAAGCTTTTTGAAAAATTGAAAGATGCTGTATAGTGAAGAAAAAGAAGTTTATCTGGAAAATTCAGTTTTTAGGGTTGGATTATTTAAAACTATTGGTGGATGTAAAACGTGTTTTCTTATTATCTCGATTATCTCGTAAACCATAAACTCTATGCACCTGAAATATGAGAAGTCTTTTAGAAAAAGCATTTTTCTGAGCCAAAGAGGGGTATCATATGAAATGGTTCTACTTCAGTATTTCTTAAACATTTGTTTAGAATTTTAGACAACACAGTTTTTCGTATAATTTTAAATAATAGGGTTTTTCATGTTTTCTTTCCCCGCGCTTAGTTCCAAACCTTATTGATCGGCAAACTTAAAAAGTTTATGGAAAGATAGAAAAATTAGTAACACAAAAATAAGTCTCAAGTGCTCATAATCATATTTATTAAGTGGGTGGGAATGAAGGGGGGTAAAAACACCATTTAAAACCCAGTCAAGGGTAGCATTTGAAAGAGCACTTTATTTAGGAAATATTGCATTTTTTTAAAAATTTTGTAGTGCACATTTTTTGAATTATTGTCAAAAAAGTACAAGTTTTTGTATGTCGCCCTCCTTGGTGTTCGAGCTTAATGACTGCTTATGTTTGTTTTACAATATTTCACCATTTTTTGGTTCCTTAATTTTTTGTATAAACATTTATTTACATATTATTCAAAAGCTGCAATGGAAAGGCGAAAATTATACAAACAGTTTCTAAGTGAAACTGCTCGATGCTATATAGCAGGCATGTCAAACTCATTTCGGTATATGGGCCAAATTTTTCGAAAATTATTTTCCAAAACCTTATGCGGGCCACATGTTCTTGGTTTCATTAAAAATTTTAAATTTCTTAAAGAAAACAAAAAAAAAATGTTTATATAGAAATTTATTACTTCTTAAAAATATATTTATTAACTCAGTTTTTTTTTGCTAAATCAAAATTTGGTATTAGTTTTTGGCTTGATGTAATTTTTAATATGATGCTAAATGTTCTTCAGTCAATCTGGCTCGCTTCGCAGTTTTATTCATCTTTATTTGTGAAAAAATGTATGCACATATATACGTGCTACCAAACATGGATAATATGCGTACACAAAATGTCGAGTTCTTGGGCAACGGTCTGCAGATAAATAATCGTAAAACTTTTGAATACCAATTTAATTATATTTTATGTTTTAATAGCGTGTCGCATCGTAGTGCTATAACTCCCCAAGCAGAAATTTGTTAGGGTTCAAATATGGCCCAGATAAGGATTGTCCTAGTTTGATAGGGCCCTGATCATGAGTGTAAAGCGTTTTCCCAATCAGGCTCTGATTGGGATAGTCGGACCAGGGCCTGATCAAGTTCACCATATAAATACCACCATAGGGTAAACCCTATTATGGTATTTTGTATCAGGCACTAATCAGATTGCCCAACTAGGGGTGAAATAGGAAAAATTCACATTAAAGACGGATATATTAAAATAAGGTTAACCCTAAAAGGGTATTCTAATCCAGGCCCGGAACAGGCCCACGTCGAATTGCCCTAATATGGCTTGTCATTTCTGGCCCTGATTGTATTCAGGCTTTCCCTAACTGATTTCTGCTCGGGACCATTCGCAAATTTGCGCCAATATTTTCAATTTAACAGACATCGGAGAGCAAAAAATATTGAAAAGTACCTCACTACTTTGAAAATCTGAAAGCCTCTATTCAAAACCGAGTGGCAACATTTTCAGTTGTTTTTCATATTTTTCAAATTTTAACTCTGGCTCTTTAAGCAAAAGAGTCTTACAACTAGAAAAGTTGCATAAATTTTCTCTTGGTGGGTGGGTGGGTGTGTGAGTTTTCTGCATAGGATCTTGATGAAACTTTGGCAAATGATACAAGGTTACTTGCAAATGGAAGATTCATTTCAAATTTGGACAAAATGGCGGGGGTCTCCCGAACACCTCTAAGTTCAAATCTTGAATAACTTCTAATTCCGGACTATGATCTTATTGAAACTTAGTATATAAGGTTTTAGTACAGTTTCCAATATTTCTGCATACCAACTTCCGGTTTGTCACTTCCGGTTTAAAAGTTTTTTTTCCAGGTGTTTATCCCTACTGCAGCCTACAATTACCGATCGATTTTCATGAAACGTTGGTAAAAGCTTTCAAATAACATGAGAAAGATTTTATCAGCTTTTGGAGTACACTGGATAAAGGGTTTGGAGGTCCACCATACAACAGGTGGTTTTTCCCACAATTTTTTTATGTTTGTTGGGAGCATAAAACATTCATTCGTGAATGAATTTTGATGACAGTTTGGAAAAAGATGCAAACATGTATGACAAGGAACTGATTAGTTTTTGAGCGATAGTGAACAAAATGGTGGGGGGTCCCTGGAGGACCTGTTTTTTTGAAAGCTCTATAACATCTGTACCTGATAATTGAATTGGATGAAACTTGGTACATGAGTATTTAGTACGGTTCACAATAGTTCTGCATCCCAACTTACGGTTTTTCACTTCCGGTAAAAAAAAATTTTTTGTACTTTTTTGAAGTTTTTTCAGTTTGTTTATGCACACAACAGCCTACAATAATGAAGTGATTATGATGAAACTTATAGAAAAGAGTCCAATTAGTGTGAGAAGATAATTATCATCTTTTGGGGCACATTGATCAAAGTGGCGGGGGGGTCTACCATACAACTGCTGACTTTTCACACTTTGTTTTTAAAGTTTGTTGGGAGCATACAGACTTCATTCATTAATTTATTTTAATGACACTTTGAAAAAAGATGGAAACTTAAGTAACAAAGAACTGATTAGTTTTTGGATAATATTGGAATAAGTGGTGGGGATCCTTCCGAACACCTGTTTAATGTGTCACACTTTTTTCAATGTTTGTTGGGAGCACACAGCATTCGTTCGTGAACGAATTTTGATGACACTTTGGAAAAAGATGCAAACATGTATAGCAAAGAACTGATTAGTTTTTGAGCGATAGTGAACAAAGTGGTGGGGGGTGTCCCATACACCTGTTTTTTTGAAAGCTCAATAGCATCTGTACCTGATAATCGAATTGGATGAAACTTGGTACATGAGCATTTAGTTCGGTTTACAACAGTTCTGCATCCCAACTTCCAGTTTTTCACCTCCGGTAAAAATTTTTTTTTTGTAATTTTTTTAAGTTTTTCCAGTGTGTTTATGCACACTACAACGTACAATAATGAAGTGATTATGATGAAATTTATGGAAAAGGGTCCAATAGTGTGAGAAGATAATTATCATCTTTTGGGACACATTGATCAAAGTGGCGGGGGGTCTACCATACAACTGCTGACTTTTCACACTTTGTTTTTAAAGTTTGTTGGGAGCATACAGACTTCATTCATTAATCAATTCTAATGACACCTTTGAAAAATATGGAGTCTTAAATGACAAAGAACTGATTAGTTTTTGGACAATATTGGGATAAGTGGTACGGGGCCTCCCGAACACCTGTTTACCGTGTCATCATTTTTTCAATGTTTGTTGGGAGCACACAGCATTCGTTCGTGATTGAATTTTGATGACACTTTGGAAAAAGATGCAAACATGTATGGCAAAGAACTGATTAGTTTTTGAACGATAGTGAACAAAGTGGTGGGGGGTGTCCCAAACACCTGTTTTTTTGAAAGCTCAATAACATCTGTACCTGACAATCAAATTGGATGAAACATAAGGGTACATAAGCATGTAGTATGGTTTACAACAGTTCTGCATCCCAGCTTCCGGTTTCTTACTTCCGGTAAAAACAATTTTTTTTTTTAAATTTAGAAGTTTTTTCAGTGTCTTTATGCACACTACAGCCTGCAATAATGAAATGATTATGATGAAACTTATGGGAAAGGTTTTGTAGGAAGTATTAGTGTAAGAAGATAGTTATCATCTTTTGGAACACATTGATCAAATTGGCGTGGGGTCTACCATACAACTGCTGACTTTTCACACTTTGTGTGTGAAATTGATTCATTAATCAATTTTAATGACACTTTGAAAAAAGATGAAGACTTTAATGACAAAGAATTGATTAGCTTTTGGACAATATTGGGATAAGTGGTGGGGGTCCTACCGAACACCTGTTTATTGTTTCAATGTTTGTTGGAAGCATTCAACATTCGTTTGTTAAGTAATTTTGATGACACTTCGCAAAAAGATGCAAATGTGTATGGCAAGGAACTGATTAGTTTTTTAGCGATACTAAACAAAGTGGTAGGGGGTCCTCCGAGCACCCGTTATTTTGGAAGCTCAATATCTTCTGTACCTGACAATCGAAATGGATGAATCTTGGTATATACACATTTAGTACGGTTTACAACAGTTCTGCATCCTAACTTCCGGTTTGTCACTTCCGGTTAATTTTTTTTTTAATTTTTCTCGTACAACAGAATTTATGTTTGTTGGGATACTACTGCTTTCTTTAATATTTTTATTATTAGAACTACGAAGTCTATAACATTGGTCAGCTTTTAATTAAGGTATTTGATGGATATTAGCTCATTATATATCCAGAACACTATGTTTCCAGAGCTGTGGTGAAGTTAGCCTATGCATCAACGTCGCAATATTTTTAATAGCAATTATAAGTACATTTTGTATTTTGAGATTAGTTTTGATAAATTCATTTTTTTAAGAATTTTTGAATTTTTTAATTAAAACACTGTAGGTGTGGAAAAAGGTTGAGGGCCATAACAATTTATGCAGAGGGCCAAGAGTTTGACAGCACTGCTATATAGTATATAATTTGAGATACGTGTGAAGATATATTGTTGTAACCAACGATTTAGAAAATTATGAGTTGCTTAGTGTTTTTATTTAGAAAAAACAACAGCCAACAAAATTAATATATTGTCATAAATCAAAAAGAAAATTTAGTATTATAACTAAACTGAAAACTACAAGTAATGATTTATTTTTTGGTTGGTTGTGACAGAGTTTCAAGACTAGAAATTGAAATTATGAGCTAGAAATAATTTGATTAAAAATAGATTTTGACGATCCGTGATTCATGATTTATTCATGAATCGTTCTTTTTTTTCTTACTCTCCCTTTAGAAGAGCGGGTGTGATAGCAAATATATAACTTTCGATAAAGTGAAATAAGTTTGATTATATTTCCATACTAATATTTGTAAATGTTATATCGTAAAGAAATTGAATGTTTTTGTTAATTTAGGAATAAATTAACGTTCATTTATCAGACACATTAATCGGTTAAAATTTGTTTTTATTAAAAACTAAAAGAATAAAATCGTCAAATATAACAGAAAAACTTACCGTTTGAGTTTGTAGATTCGTTGAAGAATTATCACTATCTGGACTAGATCCAGTATCACCACTTATAGAAACCCCTGAATCAGGTGGTCCCTCAATTGATCGCGGTCGAGATTCCAGTCCATCAATCTGTAACAAAAACATAACAATTGTATAGTTATGTAGTATAAATAAATTGGGTACAGAAGAGCAATGAAAAATATTAGAGATGCCAAAATAATATATAAACCTACCGCAACATCTTCCGTCTCTTCACAAATGCAATCAAATTGCCCACCTACAAATTTATTATCATTTATTAACTTATTTTCTACATTAATACTATCATCATCATAATAGTAACAATTATTCCAAAAAATTGAACCATCACAACTAGGTTTAATCGATCTCGACTGATCATCGTAACCACACGCTGAATGTTGTTTCTCTAAAGAGTTCGCAGATGTTACATGATCAATAAATCCATAATCTTTATCCGAATCTGATGACGATAGCGATGATGATGAAGAATTCGATGTCTGTGATGCTATGGAAAAACGTGATGGTTGCGTTGAAATAAATATTTTAACACAATTTTTTTCATCAACCGTTTGATCAATTAAGTTATTGAAATTCTTGTTTGACATCAATTTTTCATTATTATCAGTTTTTATGTTGATGTTCTTAAGATTATTTGTAATTTCATGAAAGCTGGAGATTTCTTTTAATTTATTTTTATTATCTAATAGAATGTCGTTTGTATTATTACAATTCTCTTCGATTTTACTAAATGACTTTGATTTATTATTATTTAATTTCTTTTTTAAATTAAAATTTTCAATTTTTCCATTGTATTGATTTGAATCATAAGAAGTTATAATTATGTGTGACGTACTAATATTTTTATTATTTTCATCAACACATTTATTTTGATTGATTTTCAATTTTTTAACAAAATTACTCGGAGCTGATTTGCTCTGATTTGAATGATTGCATTCATAATCTCCACCGGCAGATGATGATGAAATGGATAACGACGACATCGGACAGTTCGAAAACGTACAATTCTGAAAACCACAAGTATTTTGTATTTTTTCTATTTTATTGTTATTTTTTTTATTTTCCTCAACAATGTCTAATGATTGAAGTTTTTCCATTTCATTTATGATCATTAAAGTTGGATTTTTTGCAAAAAGATCATTTTTTGGTGGTTTCTGATTTATCGCAATTTTACAGTTTTCTTCAAAGATTTGTTGCAGTTTTTTATGCATTTTTTCATTATGTTCGTTTATCTTAACTTCATCTAAAATCGATATTGTGGTTAGATTTGATTTATTATGTTTACGTTTTATATTTTCCTCACAACAGCATTTTATTTTTTTGCTGTTATTTCTTTTTTCAATTCTTTCTTGTACTAAATTATCAAATGATCCTCGACGCGCATTTTCGAATATTTGTCCGATTTTTTCAACGTCACTCATTGAATGTGTTCTTGTAACGATATCCTTAGATTGTGTTTTATTTATAAGAACCGAAGTTGTATATTTCCTACCTACTAAATTACTCGGTCTAAGCTGAACATCATCATCTTCTTCATCTTCAATAAAAATTGGATTGTTTTGACTATGCACGATTTGATTACGGTTTATTATTAGTCGATTATTTTTTCGAAAATCCCAACTATCTGATACATCAAATTTATCATTACCCTCATCATTATTCTCTCCTACGATTCCATACAACTTATTATCTACATAACGTTCATAACTTTTATTATCAAAATAGAATTGAATATTTTCAAATTTTGGATTTTTCTTTTTTGATTCGAATAAAAGGTAACGACGTCGATTTTTCACAAAATTTGTTTCATCATCGTTTTGATATTTCAATGTAGTTTCATTGGTTCCACTATTCCGTAAACCAAATCCGTTGTATTTCTTATAAACCGAATATTTCATTAAATGTTCTTTCCTCTTTTCTAAAGAATTTAACTCCTCTATCCTATTCCGTACGTGAATGGGCGATGTTGTATTCTTATCCTCAGTATTTGATTGTTGATTAAAATTAACATAGTTTAGTTTAAGTAATTCCATTTTTGGAATATTTTCTGGTTGTAAAAAATCTTCATCCTCAAGATCATCGATACTAGTTACACTCCTACGACAATTTCGTTGTTTTAATTTTAATCCAGTTTGTTTCTTGATCATATTATTATTTTTACACTATATCACAAATCAAACACAATCATTGCTCTTTTTATTTTTCAATAATTAAATAATTAATATTATTTTTTTTCTATTTTTCACCAAAAAATTTCACTTCGATTTCAAAATATATATTTTTCAAATTTTTTCACTAATTTATTATTTTCACTTTATTTCTTATTATATAAATTATATTTGTATAACTCGCGATCGCGATAAAAATATTATATTGAAAAAAAACAAAATAAAAACAAAACTAAAATTGAAAACAATGTTTTCACATTGAACGTTGGACATTCACTAACCGAAATAGTAAAATCAAATCGGATTATAGTTGAAAAAGAAATGAGTTGATGATGCGAAGATAGATTTATGTTTGTTTATATTTTGATCGTGTTTTTTTTTTTAAATTAATTATGTTTATTAAGATGTTATAACCCTATTGTCCAGTTATAAAGCTTAGGGATCAGTCAAACTTGATTTTCTAGCTAAGTCAAAAAATCAAAAATCAAGTTTTTCATGAATTATTTATGTTACTAAAAAATAGTTCTCATATGAAGAACTAAATATTTGCCTTGGCATACACAATCCAACAAATTTTATAAGCACTATAATTAAGTTATACCGAAAAAACTAAAAAATATTTAAAAACCAGAATAAACGGTTCTATTTGTAGAGTTTCAAATATAACAGAAAAAATTCTGGTTTTTTGTTAACAAATACAACAACAATAAGAAGAAATATAGCAATAAATTTCCCAGAGGAAAAATAGATTTTTCTACAAATCTATTGACTTATATTTTTTATTATGTTCTTGAGTGTGGTAAAGTTGCGCTATGCAGCAAAATTATTTCTAATAATAACGGGATAGTTGTTTTTAAATATAAAACAGTTATATTATCAGTTTGTACGATTATATCGAGTTACAAGTTTGATCTAATTTACTAATCGTTGTAGGAATAGGCTAATATAATTGCAAATATTTTTATATTTTATATTAGATGCAGTTTATTAATTTATTAGAGTTAGAGTTAAAAAGAAATAAAAAATATTAACAGACTTTTTAATTAATTATTTGATCGTTCTAAAGTTTAAAATTTAATTATGAAAAATTTAAATTGAAAAATCAGGTTCGTCGTTTTTAGTCTTTCGTTTTATTTAGGTGTTTTTTGATTTTTTTTTAGATTGTAATGTGAATTTTTGGATTTAAGCATTTTTTACCTCACATATGATTAGAAACGCACAATTATGAATGGACCTTCAAAATTAAGCATTCTTAATTTTCGGAATGTTTTCAACTATTTCAGAATTTTAACTTAAAAGCATTTAAACATCCAGACAGATCATATCAGACCGAAGTACAATTAGTTATTCATTTTGGTGATACACCCATTTTTATTTTAATATTTCAAACAAAATTATATTGTTTGTTGTTGGCTCTTTACGTAGTAAATATTTGAAATAAAATTGATAACATTTTTGAAATCTTTTGTTTTCAATGTTTTAAATAAGTTAATTTAAATAAAAATTTAATCAATCAATTTTAATTTTTATAGCTCAAATATTTTTAAATTTTTGATCAATTATTTAGGTCTAATGAAGATTATTGAACTGCGCGAGTGCATTCGAGTACTTAATGAGGTATTAACCATTTAATGAATGGTGGATGAAAGCGTTTGAGAGATTAGTATATCGATTTTATGTTATTTTTTAAAATACAACTAACTTTTACTATAACTACTTCGGCGTATTAATTAAAATATTATGCATTAACAGTCAAAAAGATATTTTATTTAATAAAAAAGGAGGCTGTTAGGGAACACCCGGCAGATGTGAAACACAAAAGTTGATACTTATATTTATAAAATACATTTTTTAAACTGCTGACACAGATGATCTCACGTCATGAATGTTTCCGTAAGTATTTTTATTCCGTAAGTATTTGCCTTTACTGTGAGGGAAAGGCTGAGAACGCAGAGTACGTATTAGTCGAATGATAAAGGTTTGCAAAGCATCATATGGGAAAATCAATCACTCCACATAGCCTACAATTTAATAGCGAATAAGGGCATCACAAGTATAATGAAACGACTTAGACGAGACGAATAAAGAGCAGCCATGCTCAAAGCTAGTCAGAAAACCACGACAACATATCATTATAATCAAGAGAGAGTACTACAATCAACCCCTGCCCTACGTAACAATGCCTTAATTGCTTAATTGGTGGTACTGCAGAGATACAACCAGATCACGAGCAAGAGAGAGGGTTTTACTCGGTAAAACCCCGTGTGTCATACTTGAAAAGTGAGGTTTCAAGTGTTTTTTGAAACTGTCATCTTCCTAGATTAAAAAACACACAAATAAAAAGGTAGTCCTTACGTAAAATTAGTTGCATGATTCGTGGTCTGGACGATCGACGCTGAAACCGCTAAATTTTGATCGGTTTCGTATTTGGGATTTAAGTTAAATAGGTAAAATAAAAAAAATGTGTTTTTTAGAAACATTTTAAAGTGTTTATTTTGAAAACAGGGTGGTGCAAAAGATATTTGGAAATTCGAACACAAGGTATCTTTAAAATCAAGTTGCAAGAGAATGGCTCACTTGATAACAACTGTTTTTTGTGCGCTGGAAAGATAAAAGGCTGAGCTATTGAAAAAAAATACACAGTTTAAAATATTATATAATAAAAATTGATGCCACTGATGCTATCGGTCAAGCATTTTACTAGCTACGCTTTTACTTTAAACATGCCAAAGTTTAAAGAAAGCATTTTTTTATTCGCCTACACATTAAAGTGTTACTTTATTACTGTGATTTGCGGCTTTAAAGTATCACTTTTCAGCTATTTATTTTGTCGTCATAGCTAGGTCCAAAAAAGTAAAAAGCATTTGTATTTGTTTAAATTCTATGAAAAATAATTTTTTTTATCAAAGCAACCCGCAAATTCAAAATTTCATTATCCAATTAAAATAGTTGTTATCATTTGTTGTCATAGAATTTGGAAAAAATAATAAATATTTTTTCAAAGGTTACTTGTTCCACATATTTTGATTTTAAAATTTATGAAAATTTGTAATTTTAATTTAGAATAAACAACTTTTTTTACAATATTTTGCTTGAGGCGAATAAAAAATAGTATATGATGCACGGACGTAAGCTATTTTGGACTTAATGTGGGTGCAAATCTCGGCTAGCGCCTCGATTTGCAAACTCCACATCCGTCCAAAATCTTTAGCTTTACGTCCTAGCATCATAATGTACTATTTTTGTTATTAAGAGATTAATCTTTAAAGATGTGCATCTCAGAGGCCCTATTTGCGATTACATATTTGTTAATCGACAATATTATCAATTTCACCAAAACGCTTTACTTTTGATCTGTGCATTTAATAATGAAATTTAATTTTTTATTTTGTTTTTCTTTCTTAATTATATAAATTAATTTTGATTTTTAAATTAAAACAGCTTATTATATTATAAGGCAATAAAATTAAATACAAATAAATTTGTATTTAAAAAGTCAAAACAAAATTGTGATTTTGACAGTAAGTATATTGTTCTTGACAGATTCACAATATTGTGTAGAATTTAACATCACTTTGGTATTTCGAAATACGAATTTTATAATATTGTGTAATTAATAAATTTACAATATTGTGTTGGGTTGGGGGGTCAGTGAAGGTATTTTGACGTCGCATCGAGGCCAAAGTTCAAAAAAATTTGGGGAAAATTGGCAAATCGCACTACAGATGCCTAGGAGTGATCCCTCCTAGGACCCTCCTAGAGGGTCAAATGTATGACCAACCCCCATTTATTTTCTCCCAAAAAACCCCCGTCTCCCCTTTCTCGAATATATATACCACTTATCTTCAACCCTTAGGGTGGTTCTAGTACAAAATTTACGTTTTTCAATAATTTCTTTACATTGGATTCCACTGCTCCCAAGGTGTGCCTAGAGGGGTAAAATATATGGCCGGCCCCCATTTATTTTTCACTTCAAACATTTTCTCGAATATACATACTGACACCACCTATATCCAACCCTAAAGGTGGCTCTAGGACAACATTTAAGTTTTTCAGTAATTTCTTTACATTGGTTTCCACCACTCCCAGAGTGCCCCTAGAGGGGTAAAATTTATGGCGTCCCACATTTATTTTTCCCTCTGAACATTTTATTCCAACATACTTGCTCCCTATTTCACACCCTTAGGGTGGATCCAGTACAAAATTTACGTAAAAAACACAAAAAAAAAAACAAATTTATCCGTATTACACAAAATTAAACTCAATCCGTCCTAATGCAATTGTAATTTTTATTGAGAGTAAATATGAAATGTTTCAAATGAAATCAAATTAATTTATTTTTATTGTGCAATCGATATTTCCTGCGATTGTGACTGACGACGTGAAGCAAAAATTGCCTCTTTCGGCAGCGTCGTTGACAACATGCAATTTACGCACGATCTTCTACGCTTGCTGATATTCTTTGCGTTGTGTCCAGGTTTCTGGTTCGGTAGAAATAAAATCTGACGGCGATCCGCAGCGTTCGAAAAATTTAGCTATCTCAGACGTGACGAAATGGCTCAAATCTGAAAGAATTCCTGATTTACTTCTTTTGATCTCAATTTTACTCTTTTGGCGCCTTTGAAGCTAACAACTTGTACTGGTTGTACTGGTTCTTGGTCGACCTCTTCATCGTCTTCATCAGTGATTTCTTCGTCAGATGGTTCGTCTACCTCCTCATCAGATAACTCGTAATTGTATTCCTCTTTGTTTTCCTCAAATGTATTAATTGTTTGCGTCTATTTTGGTAGCGAATTGATCGCCTTTTATGCCAGGGCTTCATTGTTTTTCTTTTATACTGTCCCATGAATCTCTGAAACGGGCAAACATAGGCACTTCGGGGCCAGACGTTGCAACGAATTTGGCATCGAACACTCAGTTACAGTTCATAAATATGATATGTGCAATGGCAAAAGTAAAATATTCCGTGCCGCCCAAATCAATATACGGATTGCTACTTGGTCGCTGGTTTTATATCTCCAGTTTTGGAGTAATGCAATCGATTGTGCCTCTTGTTCCTTTTAGTTCTTGCGGATGCAAAGTCACTCCGGGAGAAGGGTAATCAATTTCCATTACATTACAACACTTTCTATTTCACTTGAAACGGTAGATGATAATTTAGTAACTAAAATTATACAACACAATACACGTATACGTTTCGAGTTTAAAATGTTCATATGCATTGCAATAATCATAATAACTTAACCGCTGCTGTAGCTTCTGATTCAAGTTTTGCTCTCTGTCCGCCGTTTCTCGTTCCAATGTCTTTTTTTTTGCAGCCTGGACGGCCATTCATTCTTTGCATTGACGAAAATTCAGCGTCTTCCGATTTTTTATCAGGGCGAATGCATCGGCGTGTGCGATTTTAAACAGGCAATTCAAACTGTCAACAAACACATTTCTTTTTTTTCGCATGTTGCGCCGCCTCTCTTTGCACTCTTGTGCAAACCTCTATATTCATCAAATAAAGAAACCACTTTTTTACGTGGCCCCTGTATTTTGTTGGAATACACGATAAAAAATCATTACTATGTCAGTCACCAAGTAAGCACTGTCGTCGGTATTCATGCCATGGCTTCAAGTACAAAAAAATGAACCTGGAGTACTTTTTTTTGAACGGTAATTTCGTTCCCATTACTTTCATTTATTGTTGTCTGACTAAATAAATTTCGGTGTGCGATTTTAAACTGCATACAGCGCCGGTTGATGTTGACGCCATTTTAATTTTATGAATAATCCACTGAAATTGACTGAGTTTTGATTTGAATATTTGCTTTACAACAACGAAAAACAAATTCTCACAATTGATATGTGTCAAACGTTGTCTAAAATTTGCTAAAGTCTCGCCGGTCATGTGAAGATAGTTGCCAGATGAAAATACAGTATACTGGATACTTTCTTTATTTACATCGCACTTTTCCGAGCAATAATAAAAACATTTCATATTTTCTCTCAATAAAAATTACAAATGCATTAGGATGGATTAAGTTTAATTTTGTGTAGTACTGGCAGTGATAAATTTGTTTTTTATGTAAATTTTAACTGGAGTCACCGTAAAAATTTGAGATAGGGAGTGAGTATGTTATGGGGATGTTCGATAATGTTCGGGGGAAAATAAATGGGGGTCAGCCATATATTTTACCCCTCTAAGGGCACTCTGGGAGCGGTGGAAACCATTGTAAAGAAATTACTAAAAATTTAATTTTGTACCAGTACAAACATAAAAACCCAGCATGACCCACCCTGACCCACCAATTTCCTCCCCCCAAATTTTAGATTACGTATTTTTTCACTAAGCCTCACAAAATAGGGGATGCGGCCGATTCAAATCCCATTAATAAGAATCTCTATACTGCACTAAGATATGCTTAGTGTCAAGCAGTTTTTGAACTTGTTTCACAATATGAAAGTTCCAAACTTCCCCTAAAACATGGCAAAATTTAAAAAAGATTTAGAATAATTTATTTTAAATAAATTTAATATTTTCCAATAACAACTTAATGTATAATATATGTTACGCGTTTCGAACGTAAATGTTCATTTAACAAACGTTTCAAAATATTATATTTCATAATATTTTGAAATGAAAATGAACATTTATGTTCGAAACGCGTAACATAAACTATAAATTAAGTTGTTATTGGAAAATATTAAATTTATTTAAAATAAATTATTCTAAATCTAATATAAACAACTTGGAGATCAAACCATCATTATATTTTAATTTACTAACAAAAGTAAAATATTATTAATATGTTTAAAGAAAAGAGTTTGGTTTTGTTTTAAAGATATAAATTTTTAAAAATGTGCATCTCAGATTAAAAATTTTAGATTTACAAACTTGATCTGAGATGTACATCTTTAAAAACTAATGTCTTTAAAACACAAAAAAACCTTTTCTTTAAATGTTGACATTTTTATCTTAGGTAAAGGTTGGAACTTTCAAATTGCGAAAAAAATTACAAAAAATGCTTGACTTACTGTATCAGCGCTATCTTTAAACATTTTATTTCTTAATACTTTTAACGGTGCGAACACAACCTTATTCTGTGTATATTTTTTCTATAGACCAGTCAATTACCTTTTTAATGTACAAAAAATTGAGTGAGCCATTCTCTTGAAATTCAATTTCAAAGTCTGAATTTGAATTTTCAGAAATCTATCAGACCAAAAATCGTCAAATCATTCTCAAACTAAGCACTTTAAACTTTTTCTAAAAAATATGTATTTTGTGTTTCACCTAAACTAATTGTTTTCCAAGCATTAAATCGAACAAAAATGGTCAGGTTCAGCGTCGGTTATCACGAATTCCATTTAAAATTTAAATTTTTGACCTGAGATGCAGCAGATTGACCTGATATCTTTAATAAATAATATCTGTAGAAACAAAAAAGCGTAACGTACCCTTAAATGTTGGCATATTTAGGGTGAGTTTGGAACTTTCATATTGTGAAAAATGAACTGAAAAAATGCTAAACCAACGGGATCAACGCTATCTTTATAATTTTTATTTCTCGATATTTTTAACAATTTAAACAAAAATTTAACTTTATACCTTTTAATAATAAGCCAGTATTTAATCTTTTCAACGCCTATTTTAAATCTGTTTCAAATTTCAGGCTCATGAGTTATTATTCTAAACTACAGTCTCCAATGTACAAATATTGAAAACAGATAAAAAATTGGGAAATTTGTGTCTTCAAATAACATTAGTTAAATGGATGTAACATGTATAATAAAGTAAAAACTGTTTATGTAATTTAAAATATTATAATAGTTTTTAAATACTTTTTAATATTATTCAAACCTTTTGATTCTTACGTCACAAAGACGGTAATTATAAAGAGAAAAATTTTGTAAATTTTTCGAAAAATTCGAATTATAAAAATTAGGTTCGTCGTTTTAAGTCTTTCGTCTTTTGAATAAAAATTTTGATTTGTTCTGAATTTTATAAAAAATATAATTAAATGGAAAAAATTAGACTAATTTTAATGAATTTCAATAAAATAATGAGTTTATAAAAATTTATCCGGACAAATAAAATAGCATTTCGTCATGGGTCACTGAAAATTCATCAATACTATTTTTGACGAAAAAGAGCTACGTACTACAAAAGAATCCATAACTTTTATGTTTTTGTCAATGAAGTGATAAAAAACATATATAAAGCAAGGCTTGGATCCGGAAATTATATGAAAGGAATTCATAATCTGCATGTAGTATCAAACAATGCAATTAAATTCGTTGCAACAAACTAAAACTTATACCAAAAGACTATTATACAAAATGTGTCTGCTAAAGTAATCCGATTCCTAATCGATACTTATTCATTCTTAGATTGAATTAATTAGTAGGTAAACATATAAACCACACCAATCTAAAATTTATCTTTTATTGTTTAATATATTAGAAACTTAAAGATTTTACAATGCCTTTAAACGAGCATATGTATCACTAATAAGTTATAAAGTTCCTACAGAAGCATAACAGATATATGAGTTTTTCTTCAACAATAATCGTTTTAACGCGCTATGAGTTTTTGATAAAAAAGAAAAATTACCAAATCGAAGCTGTAAATTTATTTATTTGTTATTTTCTTATATAACATCTAACATCAAATTTCACAGTATTTCATAACCGTATGTCGTTAAATATTTAAATGATACGAAAAATTGTTTGGTGATATATGTTACATTGGGAACAGATAATTGAATAAGAAGTAAAATTTATAAGCCTAATTAATTTAAATTTGAGGTCATATCTCATAGTTTACTTTATTTTGAAAGCGAATAAAAGATAATAGAGGAAAATGATAGCAGCTAAATAGGCAACCTGTTTTCCACAGTATCCTAACAGTATTCTTACATTGTTTGCGGTCTTACAATTGATTATTAATTTAGTTGCATTATGTCTGTTATCATAGCAGTATGGTGGAATATGTATAATTGTTGGTTGCAAGTAGCTGAAGGCAAGGAAAATGTTTCACAAACAGCCCCAAAATATATGGTGGAGAAACAAGCGACATCTCTCCAAAAATCTAAACATTAATCACTTCCTTTTGTCCTCCAAATCACTTCAATATACGTCAATTAGAAATTGCGATAAAAATGCTTTGGTTTGTTTGAAGGATAATGTAGCATCACAAGAGATATTAAACCGGCACTTAGATGCAGTTACAGCAGTTACTAAAATCACATAGTTTCAAAACCTGATATCCATGCGAAGGTGAGAAGTTGGATCAATAGAAAGTCATAAAACTATAGCGCAAAACGTTTGTAGCCTACCGGCTAGTAGCTGTTGTAGCAGTGGCAAGACGAAAAAGGGAGGCGGATATTCTGCATCCTTTAAACATGTTCAGTGCTTCTATGTTTGATGAAACATGAGGTCGGGATGAGCCAAAACGAAAAGAAAACAAAAGGCAGAAAAAAACCGTTATACCAGTCAAAAGAGAACCGAAATAGTCAAAAAAGGCAAAATAACACTGAGATTTACTAAACCATAAGACCAAACCATTGGTCGAAAACACACATACATCTAAGTTGGTTTTACGAAATTATCATATGAAATGTCATGCAAATAATATTCCATTTTTTTAAGGAGATTTTTATTACTGTTGAAAATTCGAATCAAGACACCAATGATGTAAATCCGACCATTTCCGATTTCCTTGAAACTTTATCGGTAATCGTTAGTATAGTAAAGAATATTAATACGTGTTTTTAGGGTTCCGTTTTTTATAACGAACCCTATTGGTGAGAGTAAAACGAGTTTTTCACATTATATCGATTATTTCGTAAACTATAAATGCTAGGGACCTGAAATTTGAGGTGCGTATAAAACTAACCTATCCACATAAGATGACATATACAAATAAAACTAAAGTTATAATTAACACTGTTTGCCGTTGGCACTTGGCGTAAGTTTTCAAATAACATAATGTCAATCTCTTGTTACTTTACGCAAATAACTTATTTAATAAGTTTAATAAAAAATTAAAGAAAACGAAGCTTTTTTTAATTTTACTGTTACTCTATATATATACCAATATCGCGTTTTATAATTGGTTTCCTCCTACTACGTCAATTTTTTCTTTCATAAATTTTAAATATTTTTTCTTTTAATTATCCTTTTATTTTGAACAAGATACTGCATTGGAAATTTTTTACTTTTTATAGATTACTTCAACTATCTGGGATCATAAAACATAAATATTTTTTTCTGGAGGATGGACCGTGGGATTCAACACTTTTGTTTTCATTTTAATTTTAGTTTTACAATAGTTTTATTTCTTAAAATATTTGTCTCTTTTTAATATTAGATTTTTTCATAACTGCTAATTTAAGTATTTGATTATGTTCTTTGTTATTGTTTTCTCTCTCTTTGTCGGTTTTCAAGTACCGTATTGTTTTGTAAAAAATTGTATATATAAGATTTTTATTGTAACTATTAAATCATTACTCCAGAAGATGGCCTAACAAGCTGAAATATATATAGAGTAACGGTAAAATTAAAAAAAAAGCTTTGTTTTCTTAAATTTTTTATTAAACTTATTAAATAAGTTATTTGCGTAAAGTAACAAGAGATTGACATTATGTTAAAACTAAAGTTGTTTTCGTTTGGTTTACAGGGTTACGAAATGAGACCTTTGAGAAAATACATTTTTTTATAGATTCAAGTAGGGTATCATATGAAAGGGCTTCATTTCAGTATTCCTTAAACATTTATTTTGGAATTTTACACCTCACCATTTTTTGTATAATTTTGAATAATGACGTTTTCTTCGTGTTTTCTTACCTCGTTTAACTCCGAACCTAACTGATCGAAAATCTTCAAATGTAGTGGGAATGATAGAAAAATTAGTAAGTTTTGTATGAAAAATATAAAAAAGTGTCATATTCTCATACTTAGATTTATTAAGGGGGTGGATATGGGGAGGGGTAAAATCACTATTTAAAATGGGGTCAAGTGGGTCATTTGAAAGAGCACCTAATTTAGAAATCATTGCAATTTTTTTTAGAATTTTGCGGTGCATAGTTTTTGATTTATTGACCAAAAAGTGCGACTTTCAGGCCGTTCCACCCCCTACGTTTCGACGATGATTGACAAAAAAATTTGAAAAAATTTACAGAGACAAGAAGATCGGTAAATTTTGGATGAAATTCATAGCGAAGTCTCAAATAATAATATTTCTGTGTGTTTAGGGGATGGTGTGGGGAGAGTAAAAAAAACGCTTTTGACCCAAATGAGTGGGGTGTCATATGAAGGAGCACTTAGTTTAAGAAATATTATAATTTTTTTTAGAATTTTGCAATTCATAGTTTTTGTGTAATTGTAAAAAAAATATTTTTAGTATGTAGAGCCCCCCCACCCCACTAAATTTCAACACTTGATTGACTGAAAAAATAATCAAATTTAAACCATTTACAAGCTGGTGTAATTGATTCTTTCTTGAGTTACCATAAACAGCTATGGATAAGATTTAAAGTAGAGTAACATTTTTTGAGTCATTTTTGATCAATGTAGATTTGATTGTAATTTACTATTAACATTTACGATTAAACATTTATTTTGTTAGCCGTCTATGGTCTGGCACTATAAAGACATTACAACACAACTTTTTGTCAATTATTTTTGATATTGTGTTCTTTTACATTCACGGAACCCTTGGCGAGCGAATTTTATTCGCACTTGTCTGACTTTTTTATTTTTTTTATTGATTCCTTAGTTTTGGCACAGGGTAGCTCGAAAATTTATAAAGAATTTTAGAGACCAGGAAACTTTAAAGTAAAAATGTGCTCGAATTCAACAAATTCTTATTCTTTGAAATGTACTAAGTATAAGCTTTATAAAATTATTACAATGATAAAAAACTTTATATTTTTGTATGAATTGTTTGAATTTTAATTTTTAAAATATGGCGATTTTGAAAAGCACCCTTACGGTTGTTTTATTTTTTATATTTTAAAGATTTATTTTTTATCCAAAACATACTAAAATTACAGATAAGGGGTATATTTTGATTTTGAGAAAAAGGTATAATAATCCAAAAAATCCAAAATAAATTTAAATTCCTTTAATGTAGTCTAATGTTAATACATATAGAACTACAAATTGACCAAGTGTCAGCCATTGATTTCACATTGATTGGAAACAATCAATAATGACTATACAATCGTGACTTAGGATGTTAATTAGAATAGAAATGTTCCCCATTCTATGAATTCACACAAAGTATTGTCTAGAAATTTAATGCGAAAAATCCCATATAATGTAAAAGCATTTCCATAATATGGAGTCTAATGACAGTGGAAAAATTCAACTTAAGTAAAAAATAATTAAGTGATGAAGAAGTTTCAACTTTGAAATTGTCATCGCCTCAACGGCGTAATCGATAGCGTGTCTGCCCAAAGATTCGAGCCGGGCACTGACGAGGGTAGGTTCGAATCCGATCCGAAACACGTAAAATGTGAATTGTAGTTTTTTTCTGAGAAACTTCAAACCATACCTTTGAATTGAAAATATTCCAATTACTTCTTTACTTACTTGAGTTTAATTGATCTCAAAAATCCAAAATAAATTTAAATTCCTTTAATGTAGTCTAATGTTAATACATATAGAACTACAAATTGACCAAGTGTCAGCCATTGATTTCACATTGATTGGAAACAATCAATAATGACTATACAATCGTGACTTAGGATGTTAATTAGAATAGAAATGTTCCCCATTCTATGAATTCACACAAAGTATTGTCTAGAAATTTAATGCGAAAAATCCCATATAATGTAAAAGCATTTCCATAATATGGAGTCTAATGACAGTGGAAAAATTCAACTTAAGTAAAAAATAATTAAGTGATGAAGAAGTTTCAACTTTGAAATTGTCATCGCCTCAACGGCGTAATCGATAGCGTGTCTGCCCAAAGATTCGAGCCGGGCACTGACGAGGGTAGGTTCGAATCCGATCCGAAACACGTAAAATGTGAATTGTAGTTTTTTTCTGAGAAACTTCAAACCATACCTTTGAATTGAAAATATTCCAATTACTTCTTTACTTACTTGAGTTTAATTGATCTCAAAAATCCAAAATAAGTATAATAATATATTATTAGTTTAAAATTTTTTGTACTTTTTGCCATTAATTAAAAACAAGTTTATTGATGCTATTGAATTTTTTTGTTTAGAAAATATTAAATAAGGCTTTATAAAATCAATTACATTGAAAATGTTGTTATTTATTTAACATGAAATTTTTTAGTTTTATTTTTACAGAAATTAAATCTTCAAAAGAGACGAAACCTCACCTCTAAAAACAAAACTATTCGTATTTAAAGACATTCTCTAATGAGTAGCTAACTTGTTTCGGTTTCGGTCTTTAAATTAACATAAACATAAAAGCATTTATGTGTGCTACAGATCAATCAACCGATGTTTTACATTTTATCAGTTAATTGCTTTGTTGCGTCACCGAACAATATCAATTATTAATACAAATTTCTGTCTACATAAATAATGAACAATTTTTTTGTAAAGCTTATTCATAGTATATTCATAGTATAGGTTGTAAATTTATGTAGTTGTAGAGAAGCTGTGTATTGATATGATATATGGAAATGGTTGATTTGCATTATATTGAGATGATATGGGGATATTTTTTAATTGGTGTGCGATGAAGAGTACAATAAAGAAAGAAACAGGAGATAGAGAGCTTTACTATATCTACTCGATCATTTGTTCGATCGACAAGATTATGTAAGTTTTAATTAAAAAATTAAGATGGTGATCAGTAGTGTTATTGTGCCACAAGTTTTAATGTAAATTGATTAACTAATTAAATGTCAAAATTAAGTTTGTAAAGTTAATTTTTTTTTAGATTAGTTTTTTGTGGCACTTGTATTAAGTTTTTGTGTAGTAAGATTGTAACTGACAACAACTTAAAAAAAAGTAAAGCAAATAAAAATACAAATTTTAACATTTTTTGACATATTACATATAACGTGTTTTTGTATTTTTAATTATGAGAGTATTGATTGTTTTACCATATCGTGTATTAGAAAAAAATTAAATAGATGGTGGCCGAACAAAAGTGTAAAGCATGATTGTGAATTGGATATAAGAGCTTGTTTTGGAAAGAAAACATAGAATCGACATTGATTGGTCTTCAGTATTCAGGAAGAATAATGTTTGTAATATTATTGCACCCGGACAGTTTAGTGAGGATGTGATGCTGTTGGTTAAAATATGAGCAAAATTACGAATGGGAATGTGACAGTCAAAGTTTGGAATAGTGGTGGACTAATAACTTACATGGATCATCCATCAAATGTATTAATAATGTAAGCTTTATTTTTGATTTATTTATATAATTTTTGATTGTGTTTTTGTTGTTGTTGAATTATTTTATTTTTTTTTTGTATTCAACATTAAACTTTTGTTTTGATATACAATTTTGGTTATAAATAAGAGATTTTCCAGTCAGGATTTCCGTTTATTATTAAATAAAAGTCCAATGGTTTCAAGAATTAGTCTTTTACCCAAAGCATAATAAAATTACAGACAGGTGTTTTGTTTTGTCGACAGGCGTTTTGTATATTTTTTGTTAGTAAATATTGAAATGGTTTTTCTTCGTCAAAATTAAATTGAAAACTAAATTTTTGAAATATAAAACTGAAAAATTTCATGACAAATAAGTGAAAAAAATTTCAGTCAAATTTTTTTTAAAGCCTTATATATTAGATTTTAAACAAAAAATGTTCCATAGTTTAATAATCGAGCATAATTTAACTTTAAACTTTCGTTGTCTCTAAACTTCCTAACAAAGTTCAATCCACCCTGTGTTAAAAACTAGTGAAAAAATAAAAAACGGGTATTAATTTTTTTTATTATACTAACAACAATGATCGGAAATGGTCGGGTTCAAATTTTTTATTTTATCAACGTTTTGATTCAAATTTCCGAATTGCCATTTGCTCCATTAAAATCAAGAAATAATATTCCTATTGCATGGTGTTCAGGGGTAGTTATTTTCTAAATTGCTATGTTTCATTAGAGAATCACTTAATTATATGATAAAAGACAGCAATAAAATTATAGAATTAAACGTAGAATTAAATACCAGGAATATTAGGAATACAAGAAGAAGCAATATTCTAGTAAAATAGAATTGCTGTATACCGTTTTTTTTAAATAAAACTGTTGGGTAGTAGAAATTATAATGTGTGTCACAACAATAAACTTTAAAGACCTGAATTTTTATATAACAAATATAAAAATAACATATATCTAAAGAACAAATCCCATCATATAATAAAATATTTCAAATGCCAGTATTTCTTCATTAGAATGTATAGGAGAAAAAAACAGTGACGAAAAACAATTATAATCTAGCTAATGGCATATTTCTCAATCATGTGACCCACTCCATTACTGAATAATAAAAGAGTCACACATGATAACAATAGCGTTACATTTGCCGAATTAAGAATTAAGATATGAAACAATTCGGATGAAATTCATAACAATATATATTAAAGAAAAATTGTATAAAAATTGGCTAACGGTCAAAAATTGGTTAATTAATAAAGTTAAGTTAATTAACACTCTAAATTTTTAATCAAGATGTCACCGATCCATTTTCTGTTGATAAATAATCAGTGTAATCAGTTTTGTTGGATGTGTTAAGTGCGCTACATTTGTTTTCAAAAAATATGTTCTTTTTATTATTTCTCATTTGCTAAAAAAATGGATTCAAATTTATCTATTTTAGAATGTATAGAATCTTCAAAGATAAAAAGACAAACGCATTTAAAACAACAAAATTATTTCAGAGTTCTTGAAATTCGGTTGCTTTCTAAACATTGTTTCTATTTTTTGGCAATCTAGATTCTTTCTTAATTTTAATAAAAGAAATATACATTGAAAGCAAAGATAATTGTACGACAACGATACCATCGGTAAATAATTAAATTTAAATCAAAATTTTGTTTATTTGATTTTAAATCAAATTTACATTTCAACAAGTGAAATTTTTTGATTTAATTTATAATTAAATTTAACTATCTGTCAGCATTTCCAATTATTTACGTTAAACTATTTTTTTCTATATACATAATCGTTTAAAGATTGAGGCTGGTTCTGGGTAAATGATTGCATTTATTTTTTAGGGATATTAATGTTTTTTTCCAAGATAAATTTATTTTAATTAAAAAATATAATTAATAAAAAAATTACCTGAAATAAATCAAAAACATTCAAAGTGGGTTAATGGATTTTTGAAAATATAAAAAAAAAATGTTATTCCAGAATAACAGTTTTCAGAAAATATTTTAATTATGTTTTTGAATAAATATTTTTAAAATAGAATATTTATTTGCATATTCTTGATATTCAAAATACATAAGCAGGTTGTTAAACTAGAAACATGTCTAAAATATGTGGGTTGTATCAAGTTAAAAATTCTATTCTATATTTGAAAATCATAATGTTTTGATTTTATAATTAGTAGGTTAGGCACATTAAAATATTTCTATGTTCAAATGGAATTCTTAAAAGTTAAATTTTCCAAACAAAAATAAATTTGGTTATAATATGTAATAAATTAATTGTGATATTTTTAATATTAATTATAAATTTTCATTAGATCGTTATGATTAACATTATTTTAATGTTCAATGAAAACCATTGAAAAATTAAGTTTCATTTTATTGAGTTTTGAAACATACCTTTATTTCAGTCATAATCGTGATACAAAAACATTTTATTTCCGTTCTATAATTCTACTTTACTTTGATTCAAATTGAATTATTTTGGAAAATAATTTACTTTACCAATTATTTTTACAGGTATTGAATTTAAAAAGCGTCCAAGAAAACCTAAGAACGCATGTTGTCGTGAGACGTAGATCTTCAAGCAGTCGAATATTCACTAGAAATAGGGATTTTTTGCCAAATAGATTTGTGTATATAGTGTTTATAATATAGTGTTTATAGGGGTTATAAAATCGCTTAGATTAGTAATTTTCCTGAAATAACTGATTACCAAACAATATATCATTAATTGATTAATCAATATTTGAATATATTTTAATTTCAAAACATAAAGTATTACAAGCTAAGCAACATTTTAAATAGAGGTTAGTAAAAATAAAACAATTAAAAAAAAGAAAAGTGCATTGAATAGAAAAAGTAATAATGTGCGTGTTATACTTTTAATTCAACTTTTACAATGTTTTGTTTGAATGAAAATTGAAAACATACACACGCTTTTGATACCATTCAATGAGAACGAGTTCATTTTCTATCAAATTATTTCTTAATTTTAAAAAACGTTATTGTTTAAAATTGAAGTTATATTAAAATTTGTATCAAAGTGCATATTAGGTAAATTTCAAATAATTTTTGATTTGTAAACAAATTACCAAGAATAAAATTTTATTATATGAATTCAACATATAACAACCGCATAAATCACATCTTATTTCATAAAAAATAAATTAAGATGCAATAACAAAAAAAAATTAACACAAAAAACTATGCAACGGTTTAATATAAACTTGAAAAATAATCATCTTAGATTTTTCTGTTGTTTCTTTGAAATGCAAAGTTGATGCTGAAAAGATCGTTGACCACTAGAAAAAACGTGTATGAATAGGAGAGTTTTCAAAAATTTATGATTTGTTTTGATATTTGAAGATTTTGCAAAGTCAATTTGGGATGAAATGAACAAAAAAAAACAGAAATAATGCTTTGCTAACTCGTTAATCAAACCAAAAAATAAAGTCTAAGATTATAATGTTCATAATAATAATGCTACGATTCTTACAAAATAGATTAGTTTATAGACATTTAACTGTATTTAAATCACTAGCGCCACAGCTTGTTTTCCTTAAACTTAGAATAAAATACCAAACTTAATTGGACCTAGATCATTGCATATAATAACATATTCAAACAACGTTTTGATTTTGCTGAACGAAATGATTGTTGGAAAAATATATAATTAACATGAACTTGGTTGTTTTTAACACAATTTAGTGATTGAATATAAGGGAGATTAAGGAATTTTGTAACCTAACCAGCGAATTAGGCCAATTTAGAGTAAATTCGTAACAATATTTGCCATCAAAATTAACCAGTATATCAAATTTTTTGGATCAAATTTTCTGTCGTTTCTTTTATATTTTAAGTTCAACATATGTCATTCTACTTTATATCAACAATAGAAAATAAATTGAAATATAAAAATTAACGTGTTTATTAGAATTTGTGAAACTGAAATTCTTTAAGGAAGTATAGGTCAGTGAAAAGAGTAATAATTATGAAATTAATTGACCTAATCAATTTTTAGTAGATTTTAAAGAAATTGCTTTAAAAAAATCTGCAAGAACAAAACTAAAATTGGGCTGTCTTTAATCCAGCTAGTAGCATATTCCTTAATAATGTGACACATTTTCTTTCTTAATAATTAAAGACCACATATATAAATATATGGGGGCTTATTTCTTCGAGCAAGCAATAGCGAGACTTCATCAAGGAATACTCCATATAGCTATGATTGAAACTGCTACGCGCTGATTGAATTGAGTTTATCTTGGGATTTCTCGGTTGGGAATTCCCGGGTAATTAGTTTTTTATCTAATCCCGATTCCCGGGATTTTTATTACTTTCCCGGGCTTTCTCGGATTTCAAATTATGTTTAAACAATATAAAATGTTGAACTCAGAGCGATAATTGCAATGAGTAGTCGAAATGAAATATAGTGTTCAATGTGGTCATTCGTATTTTTTTTAATGCATAACTAAACAATAAATCCTGATGAAATTAATACAGGTGAAGAGAGGTAGACTCGTTGATAGTCTATGTTCCTATATGGAACATATACGGCAAAAAAAATAAACCCTATTATATATAAAACATGACATAGGTCAATATTTCATGATAGGATAGAGAAAATAAAAATAAAATAAAATAAAAGGTAAAACGCAAATTATGTTGGACAAATTTGCTGGAGCAAAACAAAAATGTTGTAGCTAATAATCCAGCTAGTGGCATATTACTTGACCTTGTAATACACTGACTATTTCTTCGAGCAAACAATAGCGTGTTCTTAACTAAGATTGAGGGTCCTGTCGTTGATTGAATACAGTTGATCCGTCACCACCCCTAAGATATCATCTTGACTTGTGATATCTCACTGCTAGTGCCAGTAATATGTGATATCTCACGTTAACTCGTATAACTGCTTAACAACAAATCTTGACATGGCCAAAATCCAATTAGTGACATATTCCTTGATCATATGACGTACAAATTTTCTCAACTATCACATCTCAGATATAGAGACAGCTATATGTTGGTTCATTTCTTCGAACGAGAAACAACTCGGTATATACAAGTAACACTCTATAAATAAGACTGATGTTGCAACCGTTGGATAAATAAATTCCTTTGCCAACGCACCTAAGATATTACTTGACTAGTGATACCTCACTGCTATTGTCAGTGGCATGTGATCTCTCACGTTACCTCGTATGTATCACACATGTTTCAATGAAATAAAGGAAAAAAGAAGACAGTGTAATTTAAATTATGTTAAGTGGTAGGTTATTGCAATACCTATGGATATATATTTGTTTTAATACATTTTTTTCCTCTCCAGTTACGTCCCAAGGATACAGAAACTCAAAGAAATTAGACCTAGAAAATTTTGTTTTCACTACAAAAAAACGGTATTATCAGTAAAAAAACATCAAAAATGTAAATTTTACTTCGTGAAAAGGGTGTAGTTTACAGTTTAGTAGTCAAAACTATTTACTCACTACAAAAGAAGTGATATTCTATGTTAAGCAGAAATAACTTTAAAACAATAATTAAGTGTACTACATAATTCGAAATTCTTTCTTTGTCACTCGGATTAGAGATTAGACTAAAACAGCTTTAACACTTTAGTTTAGAAAAAAAAAACTGCGTATGTTACATTTGTATATAACTGTCGTTTTCAACTTTTATTTTTGACTGACAATTGTGTCCTATATATTATGTACATATTATACTTTTTCTTGCATTAATTCTTTTTACTACAAAAGGCAACAAATTTTTAGAAAATTAACAAACATGAAAAATATTATTTTTTCTACGGCAAATTAGAAATTGTCCCTTATGATAGAGTTTTAAGTAATTTAGTGTGGGACATTTAATTATTGTTTATTTATTATGATGCATTAATTTAGGTAGCAGTTACGTTATATTATTATTACGCACTAGTGTACAATGAGTGCAAATGAGTGCATAAATTCATCAAATTTCAACAAAGTACAAAGCTTGCTACGCCTGTGTTTTAAATTTTCTTAATCGTAGAAGATTATTAAAATTATATATGCTCGTAAGTCGTAATACATTGTACTATTATATACTATTATTTTATAAATCTCAAAAGTCTTTCACTCCAAAAGAAAGTATTCGATAAATAATGTTACAAGATAATGATTGTAATAGCTTTTCTTCGTTCCCGTGTTTTTGATTTTCTTTGTCCGCACCACAAATATTATTGATTCTTACACTGTTCTTCGATATTAAGTTTGTAACGGACTTTTCCACTGTATTTGCAAAAAAAACTTATAGCAGGTAATTTTCAATATCGTTAATTTTCATTTATCAACAAATTTTTTGTTTTACTACTTTAGTTTTGTTTTAAGATACTGATTAACTACACCAAAACTAATTCATTTGCCTTTTTGATAATCAATTTAAATTTTTTTGCAATAATAACAATGACAATTCAACTCTCTAAAAAAAGTTTCAATAAGGTCCAATCAAAACGCTTCATTTACTATTTTTTAGCAAATCAAAACGATTTGTTTCGATTATTTTTTTCTGGTAGGAAGGAACAGCGAATATTTTCGAATATTTTCCGCCTACTTAATATATTAATTTAAAACAAAAATGCACATACAAAATTATGTGAAAATGCAATTTGCAAATAGTAAAAATGTCCTTTTTCATTCATAAATGATTGAATGTTTATGTTTATTTTTCAAAAATAAATTACAAATTTATAACATTTATGCGCCTACTAAGATGAAATAATATTTAATTTTGTTTGACAACAAAGGAATATGTTGTATGAAATAATGTTACTATTTCTGTTCGTTAAATTGTCTGCTAAATACAACTCGTCATCAAATTATTAGTCGATTATTTTTCAACATTACCACTCATGCCATTTGAGGTCAAAAATTTCCCTCGTGCGCTATGCGCACTCGGGACCTCAAATGACATTCGTAATAATGATTATGAAAAATAATCGACTATTATTTGACGACTCGTTATATTATATATGACAATTCAACTCACTAAATAAAGTTTCCAAAAGGTCCAATAAAAACGCTTCATTTACTATTTTTTAGCAAATCAAAACGATTTGTTTCGATTATTTTTTTCTGGTAGGAAGGAACAGCGAATATTTTCGAATATTTTCCGCCTACTTAATATATTAATTTAAAACAAAAATTCACATACAAAATTATGTGAAAATGCAATATGCAAATAGTAAAAATGTCTGTTTTCATTCATAAATGATTGCATGTTTATGTTTATTTGTCAAAAATAAATTACAAATTTATAACATTTATGCGCCTACTAAGATGAAATAATATTTTACTATGTATGATTATGTTGTATGAAATAATGTTACTATTTCTGTTCGTTAAATTGTCTGCTAAATACAACTCGTCACCAAATTATAAGTCGATTATTTTTCAACATTACCACTCATGCCATTTGAGGTTAAAAATTTCCCTCGTGCGCTAAGCGCACTCGCAACCTCAAATGACATTCGTAATAATGATTATGAAAAATAATCAACTATTATTTGACGACTCGTGATATTATATATGAATATTCTTTTGGATAACACAATAGAATCGTTTTATATCCAACGATATCATTCGCTAGACAGCTCAAAAAAATTTAATCATCAAGCTCGAGAGCTAATAAATGATCTTTTTTTGGAAGTTAAAACTTAACTAAAATTATATTTCAATGTCGTTGCACACAACGACTTTATTTTTTAAAAGTAATCCATCCATCTCTGTTGTTGCTATCGGTTATCTCATTCTTACCTAAATAGATTCAACACATACAAGAGAAATTCACCCGTGTATAATCGAAAACAAAATGAATCCGATAAAGACAAGTTATTCAAATAAACCTCATACTATCAAATCAAAACAATAAGGTCCTTCATAATTTTACTAATTATTACTATTGCGTACATATCTCATTTATTACAATGCAAACAGGGCACCTTACTAATGATGACACGATCAACACACATGCAGAATCAATCAGAATCAATCAATCTACACAAAAAAATATTGCGACGCTGATGCATAGGCTGACTTCACCACAGCTCTGGAAACATAGTGTTCTGGATATATTATGAGCTAATATCCATAAAATACTTTAATTAAAAGCTAACCAATATTATGGACTTCGTAGTTCTAATAATAAAAATATTAAAGCAGGCAGTAGTATCCCAACAAACATAAATTCTGTTGTACGAGAAAATGTAAAAAAAATTTTCTCGGAAGTGACAAAGCGGAAGTTAGGATGCAGAACTGTTGTAAACCGTACTAAATGTGTATGTACCAAATTTCATCCAACTCGATTATCAGGTACAGAAGTTATTGAGCTTCCAAAATAACAGGTGCTTGGAGGACCCCCTACCACTTTGTTCACTATCGCTAAAAAAACTAATCAGTTCCTTGCCATACATATTTGCATCTTTTTGCAAAATGTAATCAAAATTACTTAACGAACGAATGTTGTATGCTTCCAACAAAACATTGAAACAATAAACAGGTGTTCGGGAGGACCCCACCACTTATCCCAATATTGTCCAAAAACTAGTCAATTCTTTGTCAATAAAGTCTTTACCTTTTTTCAAAGTGCCATTAAAATTGATTAATGAATGAAATCTGTATGCTCCCAACAAACTTTAAAAACAAAGTGTGAAAAGTCAGCAGTTGTATGGTAGACCCCCCGCCACTTTGATCAATGTGTCCCAAAAGATGATAATTATCTTCTTACACTAATTGAAACCTTTCCATAAGTTTTATCATAATCACTTCATTATTGTAGGCTGTAGTGTGCATAAAGATACTGAAAAAACTGCCAACAATTAAAAAAAATTTTTTTTACCGAAAGTAAAAAACCGGAAGTTGGGATGCAGAATTTTTGTAAATCATACTAAATGCTTATGTACAAAGTTTCATCCAATTCGCTTATCAGGTACAGATGTTATTGAGCTTTAAAAAAAACAGGTGTATGGGACACCCCCCACCACTTTGTTCACTATCGCTAAAAAACTAATTAGTTCTTTGCCATACATGTTTGCATTTTATTCCAAAGTGTCATCAAAATTGGTTCACGAACGAATGTTGTGTGCTCCCAACAAACATTGAAAAAATGCAGACACAGTAAACAGGTGTTCGGGAGACCCCGTACCACTTATCCCAATACTGTCCAAAAACTAATCAGTTCCTTGTCATTTATGTCTCCATCTTTTTCCAAAGTGTCATTAGAATTGATTAATGAATGACGTCTGTATGCTCCCAACAAACTTTAAAAACAAAGTGTGAAAAGTCAGCAGTTGTATGGTAGACCCTCCGCCACTTTGATCAATGTGTCCTAAAATATGATAATTATCTTCTAACACTAATTGGAACCCTATTCCATAAGTTTCATCATAATCACTTCATTATTGTAGGCTGTAGTGTGCATAAAGACACTGAAAAAACTTTAAAAAAGTACAAAAAATTTTTTTTTACCGGAAGTGAAAAACCGGAAGTTGGGATGCAGAACTATTTTAAACCGTACTACATACTCAGGTACCAAGTTTCATCCAATTCGCTTATCAGGTACAGAAGTTATAGAGCTTTCAAAAAAACAGGTGCTCCAGGGACCCCCCACCACTTTGTTCACTATCGCTCAAAAACTAATCAGTTCTTTGCCATACATGTTTGCATCTTTTTCCAAAGTGTCATCAAAGTTCGTTCACGAACGAATGCTGTGTGCTCCCAACAAACATTGAAAAAAGTGTGACACATTAAACAGGTGTTCGGGAGGAATTATTTAATGACACTTTTTCCAAAGTGTCATTAAAATAAATTAATGAACGAAGTCTGTATGCTCCCAACAAACTTTAAAAACAAAGTGTGAAAAGTCAGCATTTGTATGGTAGACCCCCCACCACTTTGATCAATGTGTCCTAAAACATGATATTTATCTATTCACACTAATTGGAACCCTATTCCATAAGTTTCATCATAATCACTTCATTATTGTAGGCTGTAATGTGCATAAAGACACTGAAAAAACTTCAAAAAAGTACAAAAAAAATTTTTTTTACCGGAAGTGAAAAATCGGAAGTTGGGATGCAGAACTATTGTAAACCGTACTAAATACTCATGTACCAAGTTTCATCCAATTCGCTTATCAGGTACAGAAGTTATAGAGCTTTCAAAAAAACAGGTGCTCCAGGGACCCCTCACCACTTTGTTCACTATCGCTCAAAAACTAATCAGTTCTTTGCCATACATGTTTGCATCTTTTTCCAAAGTGTCATCAAAATTCGTTCACGAGCGAATGCTGTGTGCTCCCAACAAACATTGAAAAAAGTGTGACACATTAAACAGGTGTTCGGGAGGACCCCCACCACTTATTCCAATATTATCCAAAAGCTAATCAGTTCTTTGTTACTTAAGTCTCCATCTTTTTCTAAAGTATCATTAAAATAAATTAATGAATGAAGTCTGTATGCTCCCAACAAACTTAAAAAACAAAGTGTGAAAAGTCAGCATTTGTATGGTAGACCCCCCACCATTTTGATCAATGTGTCCCAAAACATGATAATTATCTTTTCACACTAGTTGGAACCCTATTCCATAAGTTTCATCATAATCACTTTATTATTGAAGGCTGTAGTGTGCATAAAGGCACTGAAAAAACTTCAAAAAAGTAGAAAAAAATTTTTTTTACCGGAAGTGAAAAACCGGAAGTTGGGATGCAGAACTATTTTAAATCGTACTACATACTCATGTACCAAGTTTCATTCAATTCGCTTATCAGGTACAGAAGTTAAAGAGCTTTCAAAAAAACAGGTGCTCCAGGGACCCCCCACCACTTTGTTCACTATCGCTCAAAAACTAATCAGTTCTTTGTCATACATGTTTGCGTCTTTTTCCAAAGTGTCATCAAAATTCATTCACGAATGAATGTTTTATGCTCCCAACAAACATAAAAACTTTTTGGAAAAAACCACCTGTTGTATGGTGGACCCCCCAACCCTTTATCCAATGTGCTCCAAAAGCTGAAAAAATTTTTCGCATGTTATTTAAAAGCATTTCGCAACGTTTCATGAAAATCGATCGGTAATTGTAGGCTACAGTAGGGATAAACACCTAAAAAAAAAACTTTTTAACCGGAAGTGACAAACCGGAAGTTGGTATGCAGAAATATTGTAAACAGTACTAAAACCTTATATACTAAGTTTCAATAAGATCATAGCCCGGGATCAGAAGTTATTCAAGATTTAAAATTAGAGGTGTTCGAGAGACCCCCCGCCAATTTGTCCAAATTTGAAATGAATCCAGATCTTCCATTTTCAAGTGAACCTGTATCATTTGCCAAAGTTTCATCAAGATCCTATGCAGAAAACTCACCCACCCACCCACGCACACAGAGACGTACACCAAAATTTTTTTTTGCTATTTAGATAAAGGATGGTCCAAAACAAAAGATAAAATAAAATTTGGGGTATGTAAGATTTTTTTTTTTCACGATAGATTGCATTACTTCACACAATTTAAAATTGTGGTGAAGTAAAAATTGAAAAAACCCACAGAGACAGACAGTTTGATTAATTTTTAACGAAAAATATTACAAACTTTCAAATAATTAAATTTGTGTGTTTATAGGGGATGGGAGTGGGGAAGGTTACAAAAGCCTTTTTGTCCCAAATGAGTGGGGTGTTATTTAAAAAAACACTTTGTTTGGTATTGGTATTTTTTGGGGAATTTTGTGGTGCACAGTTATAAAAGAAAAATTGATTTTTATGTGCGCTATGATCCGGAAATATAAAGACTTGGAAACAAAACTTTTGTAAATTGTTTTTGATGTTATGTTTTTTTTTCGTACATGGCGAGTAAATTTTATTCGCGATTGGCCGACTTTTTTTTATTTAAAATAATTTAATACACCTAATTTTACTTGTACTAGAACCTGTCTGAGCCAGAAATCTACCTATTTTTAGCTGCTATCCTGCCGTTTGGGCTTTTTTATATAACTTCACTTTATGAGCTACAAATAAACTTAAAACAATAATATTGCATATTGAAAAAAAATGCAAGAATAAAAAATTGTAGCAAAATTAAGGAATCGGAACTATTTGAACCAAACAACAAATAAATCTGTTTGTTTTAATTAAAATTTATAATGACAAAAAAAAATGACGAACAAAACTTTCCATCGTAATAGGGTTAATGTTATTATTTCTTATTCTTAATGCCGAAAAAGAGCAATATTATTCATATATATATGAGAAAATATAACATAAATCACCGGTTTGGTTTGTTTAAGTTGCGAAATTAAAATGTACAATGTTTATTTTTCGCTGTTTATTACAATTATATGATATGAAATAGTTTATTCGACTTCTTCTTATGGTGTTTTAAAATTTTGTTTGGATTAAATTCTTATATATGCAAACAAAAGAATTTTATAATTGCGCTAAATCAAATGACAGATCATAGGTGAAAAGCAAATCATTTTGTCTCAATTACAAAACTGTAATAAATAATTTATAATAAACAAATACTTAACGTAGCATAAGTATATTAAATAATAATAAAAAATATTTTATATTTATAATGTATTATATAACATCATCATCTCGACCTAACGCTTTTATTCTTAATGGTACGAAGATATTGAAAACATAACATAATCATATATTCTTTTTGTTAGTCTTGTATATTGAATAAAAGATTTAACCTATATTGTGACTAAAACATTCTTTAAGGTAATTGAATTAAGAAAAACATTGACCTCTTGTGTTGTAAGACAAAATTGATTTGTAAAAAAATATTCAAAACGGAATTTTAAATTTTTACTGCAGTGATAAGAAAGTAAAATATTATTGTTAATTGTAGCATTTGTAAGGCTTAAGAGTTAATACTATATAAACGAGTGAAAGAGAACTCGTCAGATAAGTCGTCTCTTTCCAAAAATTTCCTTCCTTTATAAAATTTTGAAAACTTTTTTTCTTGAAATATTTAAAAATTATAAAATGAATTTTATTAATACAATTAATTTATGGTAATCATTGATTTCATCCAAGTTACAAAAAGATTAAAAGAAATTTCGATAATAATAAATTTGTTTGATGTCAAAAGATTACTTCATCATTGTTGATAACCTTCACATTTAAATATAAATAATATTGATTACATGGCAATAACATTTGAAATCTATACAAAAATCATTGAGGTCATTTTGCACGTACATATATTTTATGACCTTTGACTCTTTATCACTCTCATAAATACGATTCACTCTCATAAATAGGATGATTTGCCGTAACCAATGGTCTCAAGTGGCTTCAGTCAACAAAGATCTCACATCCATCAATACCTCAGAACGTCTGTGTTTTAAACTTTCATACTCGTTAAATTTTACTTACATTCTGTGCTCGCAAAACAATATACTATAGTATTTAATTTTTTTATATAAACTAATCGGACACATCTAAATCTATATATAAATAGACAAATGGTTCTAATCTTAGATATTGATATAAAGAAATAAGAAACAATTTAACTCAACAGCATTTTATTTTAGTTTCTAAAAACTTGTTCACGTTAGAAACTCAACGGGATCATCATACAAAAAAGAAACAACATATTTTGATTATATATAGAGCAAAGTGATAAAAATTATTTTTATGTAATAAAAATAAATTAAAAAAATAATTGTAAATTAATCAACCGTTACAAAACAAAATTAAATTCTTCTTCTCTCGGTATTAATTGCTTTATAAGGTATCTCGGTATTAATTGCTTTACATAATTTTGCAAGCATCACCATAATATTAATAAATTATATTTTATGATCTTTTATAGCAATTCAACATTTTACATAATTTCGTTTTTATAAAGAAAATGTCACATTCACAATGATTGAAATTTGAGGAAGTTGTAAAAAAATATTTATGGATTTTGTGTAATCATTAAACGCACATATATAATTTTTATGGTAGATTAACAGTTAGTTGCTTAGATTGAAAATGGAATATTGAAAATATTCAGAAACTGGTTTATTTATTTGTTGATTTTAAGATATTTTCAATTGATAAAAATTATTTTGTAGTTACCAACATTTTCTTTTGTAAGGAGATCTATTAACACACAAACAATTCCTATATAAAGCCAATTCCTGCGTTACATTAAAAAAAACCTCAACTAATTGACAACAGTCCCGGTGCCGGCGCCGATTTCATGTGATGATTACCACATAATTTATACTTCGTGAGGCGCCTGCCCTTGACGAGCCCGAAAACATTTGTTCTGCGATTTTTCTCAAATCATCTGCTTTTGCGTTCGACAAGCTCCGAAAAATTGCCCGGGTTCTTGTAAATTTTTGTTTTTTTTAACTATGGGGGTTGGAAATTTGATTTAGAACACGAGGGTAACCTTGTCCGACAAAAATGTGTCTGCTATTGTCTAGTCTGACAACCCAACCATACAAAATGTCAGTTGTCGAACTCGAGAATAGCAGACATATTTTGGTCGGACAAGCTTACCCTCTTGCTCTAAAACGAATTTCCAATCCCTACAGTTAAAAAAAAATGTCGTAGCAAATTTACAAGATGCATTTTTCGGAGCTTGCCGAACGCAAAAGCGGCCGATTTGAGAAAAATCGCAGAACAAAAGTTTTCGGGCTCGTCAAGGACAGGCGCCTCACGAAGGACTATAACAGTTTTATAATTTAATATAATAGCCTTTTGATTTAATGAATCTATAAACTTCATTAAAACTTGTTGCAAAATAAATCAACGTAAACGACAGTTTTATTGACACAGTTTTTTTTTTCAAAACACAAAAAACTAGAAATAATTATTTACTTGTCTATAGATTGGATAATTAGGAAGAAATTATAAAAACAACAAAGAAATCGAAATGGTTTCACTTCAACATAATTTTTTTAATAATAATTATATTGATGGTATTTTATACAATTACAATTAAATGTTATTGAAAATCATATAGAGTTTTAGAATTTTCAAACGAAAAGCTAATGAAGAATTAATAATTTTCCAATAGAGTAACCTATTTAAAATTAAATACAAAACTGCAACATAGGAATAAAAACTGGTACTTGTATCATAGATTGATGTTTTAATGATGTAAACGAATACATAATATAAATAATATAACCCAGCACGAAATTTACAGCATTCTTATTCCTTGTAAAAACGGTTTAGTATACAGATATAAAAATGATGGATAGTACCGGATTATTATAGTTTATTATAAATAATTATTTTCTTCGTTATATCTTCTAGTCATACGAAACTGCATTCAGAGAATATTTATCATTAGAGACATAAAATAATAAGTTATGATGGATAATATTCATCTATTCGTTAACTGTCATTATTCCTATAAAGAAGTATTTACTAAAATTTTCTACGTCAACAAGTCTTAAGTTTTAAATGTCGATGCATGGTATAAAAATTAAAAACATCATTGACCTAGATGTAAAACTAAAAAAATTATATCATTTCCCTTTTATTGCAACAAATGCACTTTCATTTAATTTATTCATCTTATCTTAATCGTTATCAATGACGATCCGGTAACCTGTAAATCAATTATAATTATGTATTTCTTTGACAATCTCTTTTATTAAATTAAAAAGTTGTTTAAAAAAGAAGACGTCAGAAAGGTTAAAATAAAAAAAACAATTCAACATTTTAATGCTAACAATTACTTTTGAGAAAGGAAACAAACTCATAAAATGTAATACATTTGATGACACTCCTAATAAAAATAGTTTACAATTTAGATTTAAACAAAATAAAATCACTTTCTCTAATTAATCAATCAACAATAAACAACAAATAAATTGTATTAAAAAGCCAAATTGCATCTATATACCTTCAACGCATACCAAATCAGGAACAATGAAGAAATTTATCAAAAACATAATGTCATAAATTTTCGAGTACATTCCATACAGTATAATCGTTACAAGAAAATCTCTCACGATTACTTATAAATTAACATCGTATTCGATTAAGTTAAAACAAAAGAGATATGTTTGATAAGTAGAATGAAATATGACTAAAAAACTATTAACTATTATTTGTTTTATTATTACGAAAAATAAGAGAATTTTCATGCACTTTAACATACACGATAAAAAGATTCGTGTTGCAGATTTTCTGTATTTAAAACTTTTATATAAGAATTAACAGAATTAGTAAATAAAAATATATAAATCAAAAGAAGAAAATCTTCACTTTCTTCGAGAATTAAGTTTCACTTTCTGTATAAATTTATTTAGTTACGATGTGAAAATTTGGAAATATTGTTTATTTATAAAGCCAAGAAATTTTTACATAAATTTCACTATATATTTCATTCGTAATACATGGCTTTAGCGTTGAAAATTATCAGTGTCAAAAAAAGACAAATGAAATGTTATAAAATTAAACCAACAATTAAAATTAGGAATAAACAAAAATTGTAATAATAATTATTATACTTTATATTCGTTAAAGTTAAATAATTACGATAATCAAAATAATTTGAAGTAAATGTAATTAATCTATTTATTGCAAATTAAAATAGATTAAATAGAATTTAATTCATTATACAAAAAAATCAGGAAAATGTTATAACTGTTTATGGAATTTATCCAATTAAATAGATTATAATCTATAAACATTTATTTTTTTATTACTCAGTTTTAAATTTTGAGTTACTATTAAAATAAACAAGTTTTTTTTTAAATTCAAAGTTAGGCATGTTTGGTGTTAATTATAATAAATTATCAGTTAAAGTCTCTGAATATTCGAAGATACCATGCCAACTGGGGATTAGGATTATAAATTGTATTTCTTTGAGAATTTATCAACATTGATCTAAAAATTTTTGAAGATTAGATTTATTAGGAAAACCCACGCAGGTAAGGAATTTCAGAGATTAAAAACGCTATTGAAAAAATCACGTTGGAAAGCAATAGTTCTACACTGCCACTTCTTATTATTTTTATTTTCAGATATTTGGAATCAAACTTTAATGAAAACGAATTAGAAGTCGATATTCTTGAAAAACAGCAATCTTGAGCTTTGCTGCACAGTTGAAAAACTAACTGCAATTTTTAAAGCAAGCTTTGCAATATGAGTTATGTAAAGCAAGTTATTATTGAATTACAAAGCAAATGTTGCATTAACGCTAATTTTAATGCATATCTACAAATTTAAAAACAACTCTTGCATCATAATTTATTTCTATAGAACTGCTAGAAGTTTGAATGCAACTTGCTACGATAATAAATAAATAATCGTAATTTTCGTTAGCTGTACAAATAAATGATAACCGATTTTAAGATTTTCTTCTTTGTTTGTTTGTTTTGTACATAGATTTTTTGTTTGAATTCGTTTTTTTGTGGTAAAAGTATTGAAATTAGAAATGAAATTAGTTTAAGTTTTGAAATTTCAAAGTGATATAATATCTGAATTCTTTTGGAGTAGATTAAGTTTTAATTGAAATTAATGGTTAAATTGTGCGTGTAAAAAATATAAAATTAAATAAATTAATTATAATGTTTGTCTACCTGTTAAAAATACAGAACACAATAGTTATAGTGATATTGTTCCAATAATAATTGGAAATATATAAGTGAAGTGAAATATGACAAATATATAAGTAAAGTGACTTCACAAATTTCTAAATTTTTAAGTCAAAATACATTTGAAATTTTTGTTTTATATTTAATTTATTTCACTATATATATATATATATATATATATATATATATATATATATATATATATATATATATATATATATGTATATATATATATATATATATATATATATATATATATATATATATATATATATATATATATAAATATATATATATATATATATATATATATATATATATATATATATATATATATATATATATATATATATATATATATATATATATATATATATATATATATATATATATATATATATATATTAAGCTTAATTGTTCACAAAAAACCAATCCGAAATTAAAAATTCCCCTAATGTTGTCTATATTTCCTAACCAAAAATATAACAACATATTGACTTTACGTCAGATATTAAGTTTCGCATTGATTGGCAACAATCAATAATGACTTTACACTCGTGACGTAGGATGTTGATTAGAATGTTGACTTAGATGTTGACGAAATATTCTCTCATCCTATGAATTCACACATCGTAATATCTAGAAATTTAATACAAAAAATACAAAAGATATATATATATATATATATATATATATATATATATATATATATATATATATATATATATATATATATATATATATATATACAGTAATCCCTCCGACTGCGTGGGTTCTTATTGCGCGATTTTCCACTGCGCGATATGAGTTTTCAATACTAATTTTCGCACTTTGTGATTAAAATTTCACACTGCGCGACTTTTAAAATTATTTTTTAGAATATGTTGGTGAATTTCGTAAAATTAAAATGAAAAAAAATGGAATTTATCATAAGGGTCATTCTTTTACAAATCGAACAGATTTGAACAAAATCTGACCGACGCATTTGTGATTTGGCTTAAAAATTTGTTTACGGGTATGATATCGGTTGACTTTGGTTCTATTAATGATAAAAGCTTTTGTTTTATTTTATTTTAAAGTTAAGAGATGCAAATTTAATAAAAAAATATGGTCAGTAAAAATTATTAACAAATTCCTATAGTTATAAGCAAATAAAATGTTAAAATCGATGTTTAGTGGTTGCGTTACAAAAATAAAGAGTATTTGATATAACCATCGTATTCTACGTTCAATTTTCAAGAAAAACGTATTTTTAATTAATGAAGAAATTAGTTTTACTGTTAGGAATAAATTAATTTATCCAGCGCGGGACAACAAGAATTTATGGAATTTTTTGTCTTTCCACGCTCAATAAATTAATTTATTTCTAATGCTACTCGTACACGAGAGAGCAAAATTTCAGGTGTCAGAGAGAAAGTGTTTGACTTATTGCTTAACTGTTTACACATAGGAATTTGTTAATAATTTTTGTAGATAACAAATTTTTTTTTTAAAGTTTATTTTTTAGCTTTAAAATAAAACAGAAAAAAATGTCTATCATTACCAGAACTGAAGTTATGAATCTTTAGTCTTCTAGAACCGCTCTATTTTCCAAAAAAAAAATTCTCGAGCAAGTATATCTTTTTTTCTATATAAAACCTGTAAAGAAATCAGCCTCTTCTTTTACACCTCAAAAAATACAAATATCTATCAATTTAGGAAAACTTTTGTAAATGTGTAAGCAATATATATTTATTTCAACTTAAACATTTTCCAAATTTCCAAAAAAAATATTGCGACGCTGATGCATAGGCTGACTTCACCACAGCTCTGGAAACATAGTATTCTGGATATATAGTGAGCTAATATCCATCAAATACTTTAATTAAAGGCTAACCAATGTTGTAGATTTCGCGTAGTTCTAATTATAATATTAAAGAAAGCAGTTGTATCACAACAAACATAATTTCTGTTGTAGGAGAAAAAGTAAAAAAAATTTTAAACGGAAGTGAAAAACCGGAAGTTGGGATGCAGAACTGTTGTGATCCGTACTAAATGCTTATGTACCAAGTTTCATCAAATTCGATTATCAGGTACAGATGTTATTGAGCTTTCAAAAAAACGGGTGCTTGTGGAACCCCTCCCACCACTTTGTTCACTATCGCTAAAAAACTAATCAGTTGCTTGCTATACATATTTGCATCTTTTTTCAAAGTGTCATCAACATTCATTCACGAACGAATGTTGTATGCTCCCAACAAACATTGAAACAATAAACAGGTGTTCGGGAGAACCCCCACTACTTATCCCAATATTGAACAAAAACTAATCAGTTCTTTGTCATTTAAGTCTCCATCTTTTTTCAAAGCGTCACCAAAATTAATTAGCGAATGAATCACCAGAATTAATTAGCGTCTGTATGCTCCCAACAAACTTTAAAAACAAAGTGTGAAAAGTCAGCAGTTGTATGGTAGAACTCCCGCCACTTTGATCAATGTGTCCCAAAAGATGATAATTATCTTCTCACACTAATTGAAACCTTTTTCATAAGTTTCATCATAATCACTTCATTATTGTAGGCTGTAGTGTGCAAAACACACTGAAAAAACTTCAAAAATTACAAAAAAAAATTGTTTACCGGAAGTGAAAAACCGGAAGTTGGGATGCAGAGCTGTTGTGAACCGTACTAAATGCTTATGTAACAAGTTTCATCCAATTCAATTATCAGGTACAGATGTTATTGAGCTTTAAAAAAAACGGGTGCTCAGAAGACCCCCCACCACTTTGTTCACTATCGCTCAAAAACTAATCAGTTGCTTGCTATACATATTTGCATCTTTTTCCAAATTGTCGTCAAAATTCATTAACGAACGAATGTTGTATGCTCCCAACAAACATAAAAAACATGGTGGAAAAAACCACCTGTTGTATGGTGGACCCCCAACCCTTTATCCAATGTACTCCAAAAGCTGATAAAATCTTTCTCATGTTATTTGAAAGCTTTTTCCCACGTTTCATGAAAATCGAACGGTAATTGTCTCCTACAGTAGGGATAATCACTTGAAAAAAAAAACCTTTTAACTGGAAGTGACAAACCGGAGGTTGGTATGCAGAAATATAGGAAACAGTACTAAAACCTTATATACCAAGTTTCCATAAGATCATAATCCGAGATTAGAAGTTATTTTAGATTTAAACTAACAGGTGTTCGGAAGACCACCCGCCATTTTGTCTAAATTTGAAATGAATCTAGATCTTCCATTTTCAAGTGAACCTGGATCATTTGCCAAAGTTTCATCGAGATCCTATGCAGGAATGTCACGCATCCACCCACCCACCCACACACAGACGTACACCAAAATTTTTTTTGGCTATTTAGATAGAGAATGGTCCAAAACAAAAGAGAAACAAAATTTGGGGTATGTAAGTTTTTTTTTCCTCGATAGATACAATTTAAAATTGTGGTGAAGTAAATATTCCTTAACTCAAGAGAATGATGACTCAACTTCGTTTTTATTTTTATTTAAATTTTTGCGAAAAAAATAAACACTAAATGAAATGTTCAACAAAAACAAAAGAACATTTATTTATTATTTCTTAAGGGGTTTGTTGTTGTAATTGTATGGCGTGAGTGTCGTGCATTATGTTAGTATAACGTTAATTCCATTGGAACTTCTTGGGTTAGAAAGCTAAAAGTCTCTGAGGTTATAAATGAAAAGTGTATCTAAAAGAAAGTAGCAGTTTAAATAACATAAACTCAAAAATGATGAAAGCATGGCCGTTAGCGTTTGCATTCGTTTTAACAGACCCAGACCCCTTTTAACAGTCGCAATCTCTGGACTTGGATAAGTTTTTTTTAAATTTGGGAGAGATTTATGTTGTATCTATCTACGTGTGCAAAAGTTTTCAAATGTGAGCTTGGTCATTTTCATCTAGATCCAGGACAACAAAGTTTAGTAAATTTTTAAAACAGCTGATTTTTCAGGAAACCTAAACGCCACGGTTGTCATCTGGCAAAAAAATGATAAAAAAAAGGTTCAAATATTTAATATTTATAATTTTTTTTAAACATTATGTTGCAAACGGCCGTTATAACGCCTTAGATTATTCGATTTTTAAGGCTCTAACCACTTAAATGGTACCCCAATATGGCCAGCTTTGGTACCCTGATATGGCCAGCTTATGTACCCCCAATATGGCCAGATTATTTGCCGCAACATACACAAAAAGATTTTTTGGTGTAGGTCAAAAATTACGACCGTGCCAGCTGGGGATCAGGATTATAAATTGTGTTTCTTTGAGAATTTATTAACATTGATCTAAAAATTTTCAAGATTAAATTCATCAGGAAAACACACGCAGGTAAGGATTTTCAGAGATTAAAAACGCTATTGAAAAAATCACATTGGAAGGCAGCAGTTCTACTGCCACTTCATATTATTTTTATTATCAGATATTTGGAATCAACCTTAATTGAAAATGGATTAGAAGTCGATAATCTTGAAAACAGCAATCTTGAGTTTTACTGGTATTAAATTCAAAACTGTTAGCAAAACCGCAATTCATAATTGATATCAGATCAAGATTTAGAAAATCTATCAAATTTGCTCTACAGTCGTTAAATGCAGATGATGAATGTAATTTTAGTGTTAACCAAGAGTAATCATGAAATAAATTGCTCGTCTGTTCCATAGCAACTAAGTTTGCAAATAAGATTCTTATAAGCCATACTTTCTCAAATACTGTCCAAATATCAAGAGCAACACCGAAAGTCTCACCAAAGATTTCGAGCGACTTGTTCCATATGCGTAAAAGAAAGGAAATCCCACGTCGATCGCCAAAATCGAACTGTTTTAGTGAGCGATGAGTTCAAATTGCTAAAAAGATGGTTGAAAAATGCAAGGAAAGTAAAACAAATATATGGCTGGCACTTCTCGAGTACAGAAATACGCCAATTAAAGGAGCAGAATACTCACCTTCGCAAGTATTGATGGGAAGACAAACACGAACTTTGGTGCCAGGGAAAAATGAATATCTATGAATATATATGTATATATATATATATATATAATATAGTATATATATATATATATATATATATATATATAGTATATATATTATATAGTATATTATATATATATATATATAGTATATATATATATATATATATATATATATATATATATATATATATATATATATATATATAATATATATATATATATATATATAATATATAATATATATATATATCTATAATATATATATATATATATTATATATATATATCTATATATATAATATATATATATATATATATATATATATATATATATATATATATATATATATTTATATTATGATGAGATATTTGGCTTGTATATTATTTTTGTAAATAATAAATTTTTTGGTTAAAGCCAATAAATAAAACAATATTTCTTAAACTGTTTATCCTAAACAGTTTAAGAAATATTGTTTTATTT
>OY856186.1:275850457-275987468 GCA_963693315.1 Diogma glabrata
ATTGTTCAATGCCCCTACCGAATATTATCCTAATATATGGAAACAAAGCTATATTACACCGGTGTTTAAGGCTGGTGAAAAAAATAATGTGGAGAACTATAGACCAATAACGATAATAAATACATTTGCAAAGTTATTTGAAAAAATAATGTACACTAAATTATCAAATTATTTTCTTCGATTTATAATAGATGAACAACATGGATCAGTAAATAATAAATCAACGGTAACTAATTTACTTGAGTACAAAAGAAGATTTGGTTCGAAATATAGTTGATAAAAATTCAACATGTACAATTTTCGCAGATTATAGAAAAGCCTTTGACTCAATTAATTTTGAGATGTTATTACATAAATGTGAAATGTATGGTATTGTCGGTTCACTATTGAAATGGTGTACTTCATATTTTACTGATAGGAAACAGTCAGTTAAGTTACATAATTTTGTGTCCAAACAGATTGATGTGACCTCTGGAGCACCTCAAGGGTCACACTTAGCTGCATTATTTTATATAGTTTACATAAATGATATTAAAAACGTAATTTTTAATTCGGAATTTAAACTATTTATTGATGACATGAAAGTATATAGAGCAGTATCTAGTGTGACCGATCTTGAGTTGATTAATGAGGATATGAGTCGTATAAACGAATGGAATATTAAAAACGGACTAAAGTTCAATTCAAAAAAATGCAAAGTAGCATACTTTGGGAATAGTAGTATGGATTATGATTTCCAATTTTATATTAATGAAGATAAAATGGAACGTGTGAATAGTATTAAAGACCTTGGGGTGGTTTTTGATTCAAAACTGAATTTTATTCTCTTCCATTTAATTATATCAGCTTTATTTGTATGTTTTTTCGATAATAATAGTATGTATTATTGTATTGTTTTCTAACCTATAGCCTAATGAACTTAACCTATTACCTAATGAACATTTTATTCAATTGGTATGATTCCAATTGGTCAAATTGCTTTGATTTCATTAAAATTATTTTCAATTATAATCACAATTGCTTTGATAAGTTTTGTTCAAAAAATCAAATTTTGAGTAATTCTCTTATTTCGTTTAGTGAACTTGGTTGATTGTATGAGAAGGGCGTTTTTTTATCATCAGGGTTTTTTTATTAAGAAATTTGATTTATCAATTAAAACAATAAAGATTTATTGTTTTAATTGAAGAAAATGTTTTTATTTTTTATAATACACAATTCTTTTTTATAATAAAATCTTTGTCAGAGAATAAAGTATTGTAATCGATTCGTGAATAATGAATTTTATTCTCTCGCAAATTAAAATTCTCGCTCGTGCCTCGCTCAAATTTTAAACTTTTGCTTGAGAATAAACTACTTCATTATTCACTCATTGATTAAACTACTATTAAAAACCACGTTTCAACATATTGTTAGCAAATCGAAAAGAATACTTTGGTTTGTTAAACACCATGCTAAAAGCTTTAAAAATATTGAATCGCTAAGTTTACTCTTTAACACATTTATCAAATCAATATTAATGTATGCAGCTTGTGTTTGGTCTCCGATCTCAAATGAATTGGAATATGAAATAGAAAAGGTTCAGCATACATTTGTTAGATATGTCTCGTATAGAATTAACAAACCAATGTCATTTTTTGAACATGATTATAGTGCAAGAAGTAAAGAATTAAATCTTTGTACATTGAAATCTAGCAGGAATTGTCAAATATTATTAGTTTTTTATAAACTTATAAATAACCAGTTAATATCATCCAAGTTATTAGCAATGATAAATTTTCATAGTCCAGGCAGACATTTAAGGGATAATATGATTTTATTTGTAGTGCCCTATAAATATTTGAAGGTTAAAAACAAATCATTTATTTATGGAGCTAGTGAATTATTTAATGAAAACTACAGATGGATTGAATTATATAACTGCTCCTTAACTAAATTTAGAATATTAATTAATGATAAAATTAAAGAATTCTAAGCCTCTCATGTAAACTCATGTTCAAAATTAATACTCCTTATACACTAATGTTTAATTTTGTAATTTTATTTGAACTTTGGTTAAGAATTATTTGAACTTTGTTTAAGAATTATTACTTAAGAATCATATAATCTATTATAACTAAATTTATACCCTATGGGTTGTTTTTAATGTAATATTATTATTCTTTTGATATTGTTATTTATTATGAATATTACTATATTAATTCGTATATTATTATATTGAGATGAATCAATGAAGCAGTCAAGATGACATCTTCTCTAATAATGTAATTTAAATGTATATATTGGGTGATTAAAAACCCGTTGAAATTTGAAAATAAAAAAATAAAATAAAATATATATATATATATATATATATATATATATATATATATATATATATATATATATATATATATATATATATATATATATATATATATATATATATATATATATATATATATATATATATATATATATATATATATATATATATATATATATATATATATATATATATATTTATATATATATTTTTTTTTTAACTTTGTTTTCCTAAAATTCTTTCTTTTTTCAATATTAACTTGAAAATGCCTTTGTGGCGAAATATTGTTAGTTAAAATAAAGAATTTAAAACAATTTTATAATTATTTCAATATTTATTATACCAAGAGTGGCTGAAAAAAGGTGCAAGTGATACATTTAAATTTATATATATATATATATATATATATATATATATATATATATATATATATATATATATATATATATATATATATATATATATATATATATATTTATATATATATATATATATATATATATATATATATATATATATATATATATATATATATATATATATATATATATATATATATATATAAATATATATTTATAAATTTGTTTTTTGTTTTTCCGTCTCCGCTTATCATTCACAGTTGTTTGGCACCAAAATTTTTCCGAAATTCCGAGATGAAGCCCATTACAATAGGTAGATTTTTATATGAAATCTACCTAAAACTAATACATGTTTTTTTATTAACTTCTCGATATGGAAAGCTATTGATTTTGGGTCGATTTTCTAAATCGGAATTTTTTGGATATATTTGCATTTCTAAGGCTTCGTTTCTTTATCCTTCTAAAGTTATTTGGGCTAGTTTTAGCTGGCAGTCTGTATGTCTATTGTCTATGTGTGTGTGTATGTATCGTCGTGTGAGGACCAACGTTCGTTCAACGGCTTTCAACACCGGATGGCCCATCTACAACGGAAATGGTTCATTTGTTTTTTAGAGGTTTCCAAAAAAACTGAAAATCATCTTTTGCAAATATTGTGAGAATAAATAATGATATAAAGGTCATTGACTTACCATTTTGTTTGTCATTATGTCTATCATTTATAATGAAATTTTTACAAACAATTGTTATCTTGCTTTTTGAATGTTTTCGGTAAGGTTTTTGTTTTCAGATCAAGACTTGGCATTTTTTGTTAGCAAATGAGTTTTTTTTCGTCAATAAAACAATACGCCTATCTGCAATTTCAATATGTTTTGGGTGTAAGGATACTAAAAAAAACCAAAAAAAGGAAAAAAGGCACTTTTGATGCAAAATAAGTAAAAACATTTCATGTAAAATAAGTAAAAAAGTTTTCAAGGCATTTTTTGCAAAGCCTTATTTAATACCTTTTAAACAAACAAAAGTTCAATGAAACGGGTAAACTTGTTTTTATTAAATGGCACAAAGTACCAATAATTTCAAACTAATAATGTCCTTTGACTAATGTCCTTTTCTCTAAAGCAAAACCAAAGCTTGTTCATAATTTTAGAACGATTAGGTCAATAATAAATCTTTAAAATAAAATATAAAAAGATACTTTTTGAAATCGCCAAGTTTGAAAAATTAAAATTAAAAAAAAAAATCATACAAAAATATAACTTTTTATCCATGTAATATTTTTAAATTGTTTAACTTAGTACCTTTCCCCATTAGTACTTTACCCATTCACGAACGCTTTAACGTTAAACTTTTCTTGTTTTCAAATTTCTTAACAAATTTCGAGCCACCCTGTGTCTAAACTAGGAAAAAAACAAAAAATCAACCATTAATTTTTTGTAGTAACGATTGTAGTAACTAACGATTGCCGAAGTTTCAAGAAATCGGAAATGTTCAAGTTCACATAATCGGCGTCTCGACTTGATTTTCCATTTATATTTAAAAATTCCATTTATATTATAACCTAAATGAAATGAAAAACATTTTAAATATCACATTTTATTCATGTATTTTTCGAAAAGCAACATTTGTTTTTATTACGTGAATGATATGTATCAACTTCGTTTAAGTCGAGAGTCCGTACCATAACATCGAAAAATCAAATCATCGAATCGTGTCATAGAACCGAAAATCACTAGACCGAGAATGCATACCTCCAAATTTCATATCGTTTTGAAATTGAAAAATCAATAGATCGAAATATCATATCACCGAAAATTCATTTCATCGAAAAGTCATCGCATCGAAACATCGAAACATCGCATCATCGAAAATCGATGATTTAATTCATAAAATCGAAGAATCATTTCAGCGAAACTCGTAAAATAGAATAAAAATTCATATTATCAAAATATCATAACATCGAAAATTTTCGATATAATGAATAAATCATTACACAAGAAAAGTCATATATAATCGAAAAATAGGGTATACTCTCCTCACAGATAAATATATTGCATATTGAAATACCGGATACCTGGCAGTATATTTTAGTAAATATATTGATTTGTACTATATTTCTATTCAATTGTTCAGGGTTTTGGTGTTATTTGAATCCACCTCGATTGAAACTTTTATATTCGGAATATAATATGGTGCCAAGAGATTTATTTATTTATTTATTTATATAACATTCGTTTTTATATATAACATTATTTATTTATATATAACATATATATATAACATTCTTCCGCATGTAGGGATCAGTTTTTATTGTTTTGAAATTTTTTTTATTTTTGATCTACGGGTGTGACAACCCCGCGTACTCCATTCCCTGCTATTGACATACGAGTTAACGTGAGATATCACATACCACTGGCACTAGCAGAGAGATATCACTAGCCAAGGTGACATCTTAGGGGTGGTGGCGGATGAACTGTATTCAGTCAACGGTAGCACCCTCAATTTTAGCTGTGAAATAGTCCTTGATAATGAGACGCTATTGCTTCCTTGAAGAAACGAGTATTCATATAACTATGTGTGGGCTTTAATCATTAAGAAAGACGGTGCGTCACATGATCAAGGAATATGCAACTGGCTGGATTATTGGCAACTACATTTTTGATTTGTTTCAGCAAATTTTTGTCAAAATTTGCTATTTACTTTTTAATTTACTTTTATTTTCTCTATTCTATCATAAAATATCGTCGCTTTAATAATGAAACAACGTATTCGCAAAAGTGTAGTTTCGAGATAATTGGGTTTAAAGATTTTTCGATTTTCTGATTTTCATAAACTCGGCAGCACTATTGAATGAATAAAGATATTGGAAAAAAAATGTCTACCAATTAATCTTGACTAATTTCCCCACAGCATATTAAAATTTCACATTGGTACCTGCTGGCTTTTCTACCTAAAAAGAGGTGAAAAGTCAATTAGGTACCTTATACGTTATTTCATATTTCATATACGTTATTTCATTTTGTATGGAAGTACGATTAAGCCTAAAACTAATTATTTAGAACTAACGCATAACATTTTTACAATTTTTTATTTATATGAACCAGAATATCTTGTAGTAGGGCTATTATTTTGAAAACGTACATCGAAAAAAAAACAACTATTTTTTAAAAATCTAAAATTTTGATATTTTGTTGGTATTGACAAAAGGAAAAAAGTCATTTCTGCTTTTATTTTTTGTGTACTCTGAATCGGAGTTATGCGCGGTTGACTTTTGAGGCTTTTTCACGTAGTTTTTGGTAATGGTGGCAATGTTTTGTGAATAGGTGCCACAACTTTCATCCGAATTACGTATATTTTTGCAAGTAAAAAGGAAAATAATTGAATAATTGAAATAAGTAAGTTTAAAATTAATAACTTTTCTCGTTTCCGCTAGGCGGCGCGTAAAACCTTGGTTTACTTCAAGGCTCATATCTCAAAAAGTAGGCTTTTTTTTTTTTTGTTTTTCACAAATTTTAAAGTAAACATATGCAGCTATGAAATTGAGAAATAAAAAGTCAGCAATTCAATATGGATTTTTTCTTACGATTTTTTAAAGTTTGGTATATGAAAAATTCACATGTGTTTTTTTATTAAGTTAATAATCCTGTACTAAATGTGGATCTAATAAATTAAACATTTTATATTTTAACACCTGCAATAAATTTGAACCATTTTTTGTGTATTTCTGATTGAGAAACAGGTTTTTATTCAGAATAAGAATTGGAGATCTCAATGATCGAAGATTTTGTTATAATTTCAACATCACCAACACTAACATTAGAAAAAAACATTAAAAAAATATTTTTCCTATAAACATTATAATTTAATCAATATTATAAATAAATCCATTAAAAAATTAATTTATATATTTTTTTTTGCCTTTAAATTGAAATATTTATGATCATCAGAAAAAGAAAACATTTTGGCAATTATTTTATCGGGTGTAGTGTTATCCGGTAAAAAACAGTGGAATCCTTGAGTTCTTTGTTTTCTTCCAAGAACATTTCGTAGATGTCGGTGAGGGTCCATAACACCAACCGCTTTGATTTCTTAATTTTTGTCGATCCTTCTGTAATAGTAACAACATCTTTAAGGCCAGGCATTGTTCTACTAATTTCCTCTGATAAGAAGTATGTTTGAATTTGTTTTACTATATTTTGTGACAAACTGTGCACTTGTTTGCTTTGAGGCCAACTGTAAGGACCTACTGTTTCCAACAGATCCATGGCGAACTCTACCAGTCGTCTTGATGCATTAAATTCATCCTGGATACGTTGATTTGACCAAAATTTACGTGGTAGAGTTGTCAACAAAAACACTTGTTTTGATTTACAGCTGGCATCTTTAAACTCTTTTTTAAGGTTCACAAGCCATGATGTATATTCACATTCTTCGTTTGGTGATAACACTTTAACTGAATCTACTTGAAATATTCTTTGACTTATTGCCGATGTGACACTTGCAATTTTTTTACAACTTCCTGTTGTAATATGATTTTGTTTGATAGGAGATTCGGCTAAACTTCCAAGAACATTGTTAATATCTTCTAAAATGTCATTAAGTAGTTCAGGAACTGGTGGAGATATAGTATCAACCGAAACTGGTGATGGATCTAAAGATGCTGGAGGTATTTGAATATTTTCGTTCGTTGGAACATTTCAACATCCTGATTTATAGAAATAATTTCACTATCGACAGTTTCCGAACATGAAAGCTGCTGTATAGAAAATATTAGTTGCATATGAATTTTTATTCATTTTAATAAAATAATTAAATTTACCTTATTTTTATAGATATAAGTGCGACATGTTTCACATATAAACTGGTCATCACGCAAAGTAAAATTTAGGGTCGCAGCTTTTTGAATAACAGCTGGTGTGACCAGTTTCACATTTTTTGATGTCCGCTGATGATTTTTGAGACCGTACAAGTTACAGCACAATTTGAAAGGCATTTCTATTATTATCTTTTCTAAACGTTATGTCTTCTAAATATTTTGGAATATAATTGATTATAAGGCAATTCAATCAATATATATATACCCTTGAAATAGTTTTGACATAGGTAGAATCAGGTAAAATTAGGTAGGTACAATTTAATATATTTTGATTGGATGCAAGTATGATTTGGTCAAAAACCGTTTGTGGGCGTCATTAGAAATTTTAAATGTTAAAATTATGAGCCTCTAATGAGATTTTAATTAGTAAAAAGGGGCTGAATAGACATTTTTTAAAATGAATAAACATTTTACACACCCTTTTAATAATTTAAATTCCTTTATTTTACCACTTAACTTAAATTAATTTTTAATAAGTTTTTAACCATTTAACCGCACAGAAAATGGTTCAAATTTATTGCAGGTGTTAAAATATGAAATGTTTAATTTATTAGATCCACATTTAGTACAGGATTATTAACTTAATAAAAAAACACATGTGAATTTTTCATATACCAAACTTTAAAAAATCGTAAGAAAAAATCCATATTGAATTGCTGACTTTTTATTTCTCAATTTCATAGCTGCATATGTTTACTTTAAAATTTGTGAAAAACAAAAAAAAAAAAAGCCTACTTTTTGAGATATGAGCTTTGAAGTAAATCAAGGTTTTACGCGCCGCCTAGCGGAAACGAGAACAGTTATTAATTTTAAACTTAATTATTTCAATTATTCAATTATTTTCCTTTTTACTTGCAAAAATATACGTAAGTCGGATGAAATTTGTGGCACCTATTCACAAAACATTGCCACCATTACCAAAAACTACGTGAAAAAGCCTCAAAACTCAACCGCGCATAACTCCGATTCAGAGTACTCAAAAAATAAAAGCAGAAATTACTTTTTTCCTTTTGTCAATGCCAACAATATATCAAAATTTCAGATTTTTTAAAAATCAAAAATTTAAAAATCAACAAAAAAATGTACGTTTTCAAAATAATAGCCCAGTAATGAATGATGCGTATACAATATTTTAGATTTACCATTTCGTGTGGCGATCGTAATGTATGTAAAGTATACGACACTGATTTTACCCAAGTTATTATTCTGTAGGAATTGAAATATCGTACATGCATTTACGCTGTTTCAATATTTAACCAAATTCAAATTTGCATGTACGTTAATTAACAATATATTAATTTTCACCCCCAGTTATAAAAAAATTGAAAAATGTTAAAATGCCACTTTATAGACATCCTTATGGGGAATGCAGCGCACCCATTATATAATAACAACGTATATATGGTATACGTTATTTCATTATTAAAGCGACGATATTGGCCTATGTCATATTTTGTCAGTGATAGGATTTTTTGTTTAGTTATCCATTCTTTAACAAAAAATATAAAAAAAACAAAAACAGAAAGATTTACGTCCATCAACACCTTTGAACGTATGTTGTTGTGGGACCTTGGTCTTAAAAGGTTTTTATGTGTTATTGTGACACATAATGTAGTTCCAACTACACAACACATTTTATTAAAAAAAAAAAAAATAACATACAATGTTTCGATATAAGATTCAGATTTCAAGACCATTGCATTGATAAGTTTTTGAAGAAGTTGGTCAACTTAACCTAGAACTTAAGCTAAGTTTAAATGATTTTAAATTAATTTACTTTAAATTTTACTCTTGAAAAATCAAGTTTAAAAAAAAGCTATATAAAATAAATACGGCTTAATGTTTCATTAATAATTACTGTTCACAGTTGAAGCTAGGGATACGATCCCGGTATGGATTATACTATAATAATCAACAAGACTAAATATATAAGAAGATAGCCATAGTCAACACGGAGATGAAGATCTGTAAAGGCTAATCATCAAATGGATTCTTATCTAAATATCTAGCAATATTATTTCAATAGAGAAGTGTCATTTTAACTTCCTTTCCTTATTTGATTCTCTTAAAAGTTTCGGAAGACTGTTATATAATGTAAGTCCAATAAATGTGTTTGTCGGCAAACGGCTGTAAAGTTTAACTTTTTACGGCGGTAGTAAAGCAATCTTCATATTTTTACGGCGACAGTAAAGTAAATTTCATATTTTTACGGCGGCAGTAAAGTAACAAAACATGAGATTATGAATTTGTTCAAAATAGCATTCATTTCAGTTCATTTTAATAAATTAAAATCAATAAAAAACTTAGAGTATATATAAATATAGAGAGAACATAACTTTAAAATTGTATGAAGAGAGACATAAGAAATCGTGATTGCTAATATGTCATATTCAATTTCTCATTTCGCCATTTGCATTTCTGTTTATTTACAACAACCAACTATTGTATTAAATTATAAATTAAAAACAATTAAATAATTTAAAACGAAACAAAAAGTACAATCTATTATTTTTAGTTGTGCTAATTTTTATAAAATGAATGAAAATAATTACGAGAGTATTTTACATTTATTGTGTTATTTCCAGTGATTTTATAATAGTGAATATTTTATTATTTTATAATGCAAATGTGCAAATATTTAAGTTATGTATACATCCTGAAAGTATATTATGAAAACTAGCTGGCGACCAACTTTTCATTATTGTGTAGTTTATTTTTAATAGATAAAAGATTAAAATTTATATGTTTGGTTAGAATCAAATCCTAATCTGTCATTTTTCTTATTTCTTTTTATATAGTAGCAGTGAGGGAGAAACTATTATTTTTTTGTGGTAGGTTTTTTTCTTATAGATTTAAAAGAAACTCGCAATAATTGTACAATTTTGAATCAAATGAAAAATTTATGCACGTCTTTGGGAAGACAAACCGGTTTCTCTCTCAGAGAAATAAAGGAAAACAAACAAACAAAAAAACGATTTGACAGAAGATCAATCACGACTAATATTAGTTATGGCGGTCGGTTGATAAAAAATAATTTCAGGAAATTTATTACCTCATATTGCCTTTTTAAATCATATATATTTATAAAAAATTTGATGTATTTATTTCATATTTGGGTTATTATTTTGAAAACGTACATTTTTTTGTTGATTTTTAAATTTTTGATTTTTAAAAAATCTGAAATTTTGATATATTGTTGGCATTGATCAAAGGAAAAAAGTAATTTCTGCTTTTATTTTTTGTGTACTCTGAATCGGAGTTATGCGCGGTTGAATTTTGAGGCTTTTTCCCGTAGTTTTTGGTAATGGTGGCAATGTTTTGTGAATAGGTGCCACAAATTTCATCCGACTTACGTATATTTTTGCAAGTAAAAAGGAAAATAATTGAATAATTGAAATAAGTAAGTTTAAAATTAATAACTTTTCTCTTTTCCGCTAGGCGGCGCGTAAAATCTTGGTTTACTTCAAAGCTCATATCTCAAAAAGTAGGCTTTTTTTTTTGTTTTTCACAAATTTTAAAGTAAACATATGCAGCTATAAAATTGAGAAATAAAAAGTCAGCAATTCAATATGGATTTTTTCTTACGATTTTTTAAAGTTTGGTATATGAAAAATTCACATGTGTTTTTTTATTAAGTTAAGTTAAGTTTTAGTTCTGTACTAAATGTGGATCTAATAAATTAAACATTTCATATTTTAACACCTGCAATAAATTTGAACCATTTTCTGTGCGGTTAAATGGTTAAAAACTTATTAAAAATTAATTTAAGTTAAGTGGTAAAATAAAGGAATTTAAATTATTAAAAGGGTGTGTAAAATGTTTATTCATTTTAAAAAATGTCTATTCAGCCCCTTTTTACTAATTAAAATCTCATTAGAGACTCATAATTTTAACATTTAAAATTTCTAATGACGCCCACAAACGGTTTTTGACCAAATTATACTTGCATCCAATCAAAATATATTAAATTGTACCTACCTAATTTTACCTGATTCTACCTATGTCAAAACTATTTCAAGGGTATATATATATTGATTGGATTGCCTTATAATCAATTATATTCCAACATATTTAGAAGACATAACGTTTAGAAAAGATAATAATAGAAATGCCTTTCAAATTGTGCTGTAACTTGTACGGTCTCAAAAATCATCAGCGGACATCAAAAATGTGAAACTGGTCACACCAGCTGTTATTCAAAAAGCTGCGACCCTAAATTTTACTTTGCGTGATGACCAGTTTATATGTGAAACATGTCGCACTTATATCTATAAAAATAAGGTAAATTTAATTATTTTATTAAAATGAATAAAAATTCATATGCAACTAATATTTTCTATACAGCAGCTTTCATGTTCGGAAACTATCGATAGTGAAATTATTTCTATAAATCAGGATGTTGAAAATGTTCCAACGAACGAAAATATTCAAATACCTCCAGCATCTTTAGATCCATCACCATATGGTGGACTTATCTGTTGAGCTGCTATACTACGGCGTCCACTTATTCGTCTCAATATTTATGATGGGAAGAAAGTCTTTACAACTGGATAAACCATGTTAAACCCGTAGACTGAGGCCTATTGGGCAGACTTTCTTCCGTTAGAGGTTTTAAATTAAAACTAACACTTTAACTTTAAACTTTCGGATAAGTTTATTGATTAATTTTTCATTACAATTTTCATTTAATTTATAGTGGAATTGATAGAGGGTTTCCCCGCTATAATCCCCTCTTAAGATTACATTTATTTACATTTATTTTCATAATTAAATCGATTAACCAATTATCAATCGATTTATTATGTGAAGTTAATGTCGGTCAATATTATATTAAATAAATATAATTGCCTCGTTCAGCAGGAATTTCAACAAATTTTATTTAAATTTTATTCAAGTTTATTTTTGTGATGTCATCAACTTTAATATTATTTTAAGTTAATTGGGTTTCCTTATAACATGTATATCGTGGGAATTTATAGAAATTAGATCTAGGCTTTTAAGTTGTTGATGATTTATTTAATTGTTTAGAATAGTTTGGTTGGGAGAATAACATATGTAATGTATGTCAATTGGATTAGTCATACATATGTTACATCCCTACCCCTAAGTGAAAATTTATTGAAGATAAATTTTCATTGTTATTATGATTTTGACCTTTTTGTTATTATTTATGCTTAATTATTGGAGAAATTGTTACATATTTTTATTGTTTGCAAGTAATATAATTTTATTCTGTTTTACTATTTAATTCTTATTGCTTAACTATTATTTTGGCAATTTTAACTAATCCTAACTTTTTTTTAATCTGTTTTTATGTACAAATTTTTCTTTATTGCCCATTTTTATCTTAACATTATTTTCTACTATTTCTATGACCTCATATGGTCCATCGAATGGTGAGTCTAACTTTTTTCTTTCACCTATTTTTAACCAAACGTAATCACCTTTTTCTATGTCTATCGGATTCGCGTTTCTATCATAGATATTTTTTCGGTTTATCGGTTATGGTTAATTTTTCCTTAACATTTCTAATTTGTTTATTTTTAGCACATGATTCACATTTTTTTACATAATTCTTTATCATTCTACTCATATTTTTCCAGACGTATTTTTGTTTTAATTTGTTAATTGTTCTTTTGACACCTGCATGTCCTCCGGTGTGTGGTGTATCGTGGTAAACTTTTATTAATTCATCCATTTTATTTCTATCTGTAATTCTTTGAGGTGCTTCATAAATTATTATCTTTAAATTTGTTTGCATATTTTCTTTATTATTTTTCTGCTGCAGCTTATTGAATTCATTTTTAAATTCATTCACATCTACATGTGTGAATATACTATCATTAATCTCTAGCGCTAGATTCTCTATTTTTTCCCTTTTCATAATTAATATCAGCTTCTCCAGTGTATTCCCTAAGGCGATACTTGGATTTTTACTATATATTACTAGGATTCCTCTTTTATTCTTTTTATTCAATTCAATTATTCGCAAACTATCATTATTTTCTTTGTAGTCAATACATTTTTTCTTTATTTTATCACGTGATTCTTTATCTTCGAATGACAAGGTTCTCATATTTCTTATTTCAGATATAGAGGTGCAGTTCCATGAATACAGCGTGCACTCCGTTTCCAACTCTGCGGTGTTTTCCTCTGTTTTGTAATTCTCTTTTCTTGTCATAGCCCTCGTTTTAACTGTATTTACCGTGGATGTCGGTATCATCGCTTTAAGCGTGTCTGAGTTTATTTCTATTCTAGATAATGCGTCAGCGTTTGCATTCATCTTTCCTTGTTTATAAATGATTTGGAAATCATAGTCAGATAAGTCTAATCTGATCCTTGTTAGTTTTGATGACGGATTTTTGTGCGTGAACAGACTCACTAATGGCCTGTGGTCTGTCACCACTGTGAATTTTCTCCCATAGACGTACGGTCTAAAAAAGTTTATGGCCCAGTGTATACTTAGCAGTTCCTTTTCAATTATTGGCTTGTTAATTTCGTATTTATTTAATGATCGGCTAGCGTAGGAAATCGGCAAATCATTTCCTATTTCTCCCTGTGATAACACAGCTCCCAATGCGTAATTCGATGCATCTGTTGTTATTATGAATGTCTCTTCAAAATTTGGGTATTTTAATATTGGTGGATTGATCAGCTTGTTTTTTAATGTTGTGAATGCCTCTTCACATTCTTTAGTCCATACTAACGTTGTGTTTTTTTTGTTTAAATTGTTCAATGGTTTTGCGATTTCTGCGAATTTTGGTATAAATCTTCTATAGTAGTTACAAAATGCTGTAAATCGTTTAGCTTCATCAGCATTTTTCGGTATAGGATAATCTTTAACTATATCATATTTTTTCGGATCTGTTTTTATGCCTTGACTTGTTATTAAGTGTCCCAAATAAGTTACTTCGGTTTGTAAAAAATTGCATTTTCTTGGATTTAATTTTAAGTTGTATCTTCTCAATCTTTCTAAGGTTTTGATCAGGTTCATATTGTGGTGTTTCAAGCTACACCCGAATATAATTATATCATCGACATATAGGAATGCTTCTGCTTCTAGACCAGCTAGTGCTATGGATAACATTCTTTGAAAGCTATTAGTTGATATTTTTAAGCCGAATGGTAATCTTTTAAATTGGTAATGACCTTTATTTGTTGAGAATGCTGTTAATGGTCGTGAATCCTTCTCGAGCTCTATTTGGTGGAAAGAACTCGCCAAATCCAGTGTTGTAAAATACTTTGCTCTTCCGAGACTGTCTAATATGTCGTCCAATCTCGTGAGTGGGAACTTATCATCTACTATCTTCTTATTGAGTTGTCTGAAGTCAACTACAAGTCGATATTTGGTATTTTCTTCCCCTTTCTTCTTTACGATTAATAGAGGTGCATTGAATGAACTTGTCGATCCTTCTACTATGTCTCCTTTAATTAGTTCTTCTACTTGATTATTTATTTCTTCAATTTGAGATTGAGGTAATCTATAATTCTTGATATAGACTGGTGTTTTATCCATTGTAGTGATGGTTTGTTTGTAGAAATTATTTGTTGTAAGTTTATCTCCTTTTAAATGAAAAATATCGGAATATTGTTCACAAATTTCCAAAATTGATTGTTTTGCTGTATCATCCAAGCTTTCGATTTTTAATTCTTCTAACAGTTTCGTGTATCTTTCTTTTTCAAGATTCTTCATTTTGCTGTCTCGTACATTCATAATTTCATAATCTCTGAGTGGTACTATCCTTGGTGAGATATTCTTGACTGTTATCTCATGATCAAGTGTGTTGAGAATTTTTATATGTGTAATGCCTTTTTCTGGTATTATTGAATTGGCTATGAATACACCATCTTGTATCTCTTCGTCTAGGATTACACTATCTTCAGCTACGTTTAAATTTATTGCTTTCATCATCTGTGTACGTGCTGGTATTCTAAAGTTGTTCTCTTCTCTTAGTTTGGTTCTTATTGGTAGTAAAATTTCTGTGCCGTTTATATAAATTGCTAAAGTATACGTTTCGTAGTCTATCTTACATAAGTTGTTTCTTAGAAAATCTCGTCCTAGTATTCCATCAGTTCCTAGTGGAAATTCTTCACTTACTATGTGAAATTTTTGCTTAATTTTCTCGCCATCAAAATCTAACGTTGCTATAATCGTACCTAAAGTGTGCGATTCATCTTTTGTTACACCAATTATTTTACGAGTATCGTCTGTTAACTCTATATTTTCTTTTAATACGTTCTCTTTAAGGAGTGAAATATCAGTTCCAGTATCTATTAAAAATGTGCTACTTATAAATCTAGTTACATTATTGTGAATCATTATGAAATTTGAAGTGCTATTATTTATATTACGTATTCTTATTGGGTTATCTATTTCTGATTCCCTAAGTCCCTCGAATCTACGTCTTCGGGGACTAGCTCGTCGTTTCCCGAGCTAATCATATTTACTTTATTAAATCTATTGTTTCCATAATTTGGAATATTTTTAAAATTCTTGTTATAGCCATTGCTATTTTGGTAATTATTTCTATTATTGCTAAATCCTTTATTACCATTATTATTATAATCTCTATTATTCGTACTACTTGTATGACCATTATTATTATATCTATATTTTTTAAAATTATTTTTCTGAACATTATTTGAGTAAGACATTCCGCTAGTCTTAAAATTCTTTTTACGAAAACCGTAGCTTAATACCTGTGATCTATCTTGCGTGTCAATCTCACGAGCAAGATCTATTGCGTCCTTCAAGTATTTCGGTCGCGATGCGTATATTGTTGTCTTAATCGGTTCATTTAGTCCCGATTTGAATGTATTCAATCCGATCTGATCGTTTAATTCCGAAATCAACTCTCTTTTATCTTCACCTTTCTCCGCTATTTGAATCGTGTTTAGTTTTGCGATTAGAGTTTCAATTTTTTGTCCAAATTGATCGGCTGACAAGTTCGCTTGTCTGGCTCTCGCTAAATCAGCATGTATTTTGGATGGAGTTAAATTAGTTTTAAATGTTTCGCGAAAAACATTTCAAAATTCTATTAGGTTAGTTGGTCTCCTTCTAGAACCTAGACTAATCTTTGCTCTTTCGGCTAATTTAGTTTGCAATATGAAATTGATTAATTTGGCTTTCTCGTTATCATCCTTTAGCGTGTCATGGATGAAACCAATTAAATTTAAAAAATTTTCCAATTCCTCGTATTTATCCTTGAATTCTGGAACGAGTTTATAGGTGGAGTTGATATCAAACGATGCCATAGTTGAGTTTTTCTCTATTTCAGTTTTCTCTATCAGTTGATGCGACTGTTCATCAATCAGTTCTTTGACTGTTGTATACTGAGTTTTGAAATTTTTCTTCACTTTCTCAAATTCTTGGCTATTGAGTTCGAGTGCTAGTGTGACTGCTAGAGTCTTGAATTTCTTTCGGATCTCTTCGAGCTTAGTTGAGAGATTCAATGTATGCTCATACGTTTTAGAGTTAGATTCGTTCAGTAACTCTTCTATTTTACGCGTCTGTCTAATCAGGTTTTCAGCTTTCGTCAGTGAATCCATTTCGGTCAGAAAAATTTAAGATCATCATCTTTTGTGTTCTATTAATTTTATTTCTTAAGAAAAATTTGGATTTAGCAAAAAAAAAAAAAAATTTTTTATTCATTTACATAATATTTAGTTTTTAACCTACTTATTGTCATTAAGTTATTTACCCTAGAAAAAATTTTTGTTTATATTGACATAAATTTTTATTTTCAACCTAAAATGATATTGAAATATCATATTCGTACTTTCACATTATATAATTTTCACAATTCTTGTTATTTTAATTACTTAATAACCATACATTTAGGCGTAAACATTCAATTTTAAGTTATATACATACGGTATTTTCTATTTATTAGGCGTAAATGTTATTTATTGAAAATTTTTGTTTATTTATCTATATACTAACAATTTTGCTTATACTCATATTTATGGAATTATTATTTTTATTTTTTGTACATACTTATTTTAATATTAATTACACTAACAATTTTGTGTAAACTTATATTTATGGGAAAAAATACATTTATTATTATTATTTTTGATTACATGAATACGGAAATTACATAATATTTGTTTTTATGAAGATTTCTTGATTGTTTTTATTTTGGAATTGCAGCGTCCTTCTTATTGGATTTCTTCAGTTTGAGCAGGTTTGTTTATTGAGATGCTGAATTCTTCTTAAACGTTTACCACGTTTGCTGCGATGATCCGTTTGCTGATCATTGTTTTTACATACTCCTTTATCTTGTATGCTATGAATAATATTATTATTACGATGATTACAGCGGACGTGATTACTTCTATCTTGGTGAAATCTTTTCCCTGTGTTCCCTGTAGGTTGAGGTTTGTGGCTGAACCGGCTCCATTCGTAATTATTACTTCTTCTTCTTTTTCCGGTTTCTGTTGATTATTACCCATCTTGTGTGTGTTCTTATTTACTGCTTCCAAGTTTTTTTTTTTTTTGTTTTGAATTTCGCTGTAGATCCAACTGCTGATCTTTCTTTGAATTTTCTATGATGTGTGGCCTTTCAGGTTCGTTGATGGTAGGTCGCCATATGGTGGACTTATCTGTTGAGCTGCTATACTACGGCGTCCACTTATTCGTCTCAATATTTATGATGGGAAGAAAGTCTTTACAACTGGATAAACCATGTTAAACCCGTAGACTGAGGCCTATTGGGCAGACTTTCTTCCGTTAGAGGTTTTAAATTAAAACTAACACTTTAACTTTAAACTTTCGGATAAGTTTATTGATTAATTTTTTATTACAATTTTCATTTAATTTATAGTGGAATTGATAGAGGGTTTCCCCGCTATAATCCCCTCTTAAGATTACATTTATTTACATTTATTTTCATAATTAAATCGATTAACCAATTATCAATCGATTTATTATGTGAAGTTAATGTCGGTCAATATTATATTAAATAAATATAATTGCCTCGTTCAGCAGGAATTTCAACAAATTTTATTTAAATTTTATTCAAGTTTATTTTTGTGATGTCATCAACTTTAATATTATTTTAAGTTAATTGGGTTTCCTTATAACATGTATATCGTGGGAATTTATAGAAATTAGATCTAGGCTTTTAAGTTGTTGATGACTTATTTAATTGTTTAGAATAGTTTGGTTGGGAGAATAACATATGTAATGTATGTCAATTGGATTAGTCATACATATGTTACAACCAGTTTCGGTTGATACTATATCTCCACCAGTTCCTGAACTACTTAATGACATTTTAGAAGATATTAACAATGTTCTTGGAAGGTTAGCCGAATCTCCTATCAAACAAAATCATATTACAACAGGAAGTTATAAAAAAATTGCAAGTGTCACATCGGCAATAAGTCAAAGAATATTTCAAGTAGATTCAGTTAAAGTGTTATCACCAAACGAGGAATGTGAATATACATCATGGCTTATGAACCTTAAAAAAGAGTTTAAAGATGCCAGCTGTAAATCAAAACAAGTGTTTTTGTTGACAACTCTACCACGTAAATTTTGGTCAAATCAACGTATCCAGGATGAATTTAATGCATCAAGACGACTGGTAGAATTCGCCATGGATCTGTTGGAAACAGTAGGCCTCAAAGCAAACAAGTGCACAGTTTGTCACAAAATATAGTAAACAAATTCAAACATACTTCTTATCAGAGGAAATTAGTAGAACAATGCCTCTCCTTAAAGATGTTGTTACTATTACAGAAGGATCGACAAAAATTAAGAAATCAAAGCGGTTGGTGTTATGGACCCTCACCGACATCTTCGAAATGTTCTTGGAAGAAAACAAAGAACTCAAGCATTCCACTGTTTTTTACCGGATAACACTACACCCGATAAAATAATTGCCAAAATGTTTTCTTTTTCTGATGATCATAAATATTTCAATTTAAGGCAAAAAAAAATATATAAATTAATTTTTTAATGTATTTATTTATAATATTGATTAAATTATAATATTTATAGGAAAAATATTTTTTAATGTTTTTTTCTAATGTTAGTGTTGGTGATGTTGAAATTATAACAAAATCTTCGATCATTGGGATCTCCAATTCTTATTCTGAATAAAAACCTGTTTCTCAATCAGAAATACACAAAAAATGGTTCAAATTTATTGCAGGTGTTAAAATATGAAATGTTTAATTTATTAGATCAGGGGTGCCCAGAAATCATGGAAGAGATGGCCAAAAATTTACAAGAACAAGAATGACTGGCCGCACGGAAAAAAAAAATAAATAAACAGTATAAATTATGTTAAGATTTTTTATTCAAATTAAGTCGCGAACATTAAATTCTTGTGTAGTATTACTAATTCTTAGTTTGTTTTTCAAATTAATGTCAGTTAGTCTATTTCTATAGGAATTTGTTAGGAATATTTAAGTTTGAATTTAATACGTACCAAAATATTGTACTTTTTTAAACGGAACTTATTATTATTGGTTATTTGATATTTGGTGATATTTTTTATAATATTTTTACTGGCCGCACCAAATCATAAAACTGGCCGCATGCGGCCAGATGGCCGCAGTTTGGGCACCGCTGTATTAGATCCACATTTAGTACAGGATTATTAACTTAATAAAAAAACACATGTGAATTTTTCATATACCAAACTTTAAAAAATCGAAAGAAAAAATCCATATTGAATTGCTGACTTTTTATTTCTCAATTTTATAGCTGCATACTAGGTCATTCTGAACTGTCAAATGATGTCAAATAAACTTGTTGGTCAAAAAAACTAATAAAATTATAATTATAATTAAAAATAGTTCCACAAATTGAATTAGTGATTAATACATTATAAATAGCTGTGCTAATTGGTATTTGGATTGATAAAAATATTTTTTCTTTGTTTTTTAAATAATTATTTGTTTTGTTATATAATTTGTAAACATTTCAATTTGAGGTTAAGTTAAAAGATGATAAATAAATTGAAAGATTAATAATAATAATATTGAAAATGAGAATGAAGATATCACATTACCTCCAGTTACTATAAATATATTAATGGAATTTTTGAAAGAAAAAGAACAACGTGAAAAGTTTGAAAAACAAAGAATTTCATCAAAAGATATTACAGAGGAAATTGGTTTTGAAGAAAATTGGCATGAAGATTACAGTGAAGCAAACAAAAGCAAATAGTAACTAATTTGTACATTACTTGGAGTATATAATGGGATCAAACCCAAACACTATTACGGAGTACTTTACGCCTCAGTCATCGCAAAAGCGTGCAAGATCTATTTTGTCCCCGGAAAATTTGGTGATGGATTCGGAAGCAACAAAGATAGGAGATCTGTCACTCAAATCATTTAATACTTTTATGACTGATTTGTTGGAGAGTAAGCTTGCGGGTGTTGCAACAAAAGCGGATGTCACCCATTTGGAGCACAGAATTGAATCGATAATAAAAGAAAAAAGACAACTTGAAGATCAATTGGAAGTTTTAAATCGAGCATTAGGCTCTATGAAAGAACAGGTGCTATTAGTGGAAAAACAAAGCCGGCAATTTAATCTTATTTTTAAAGGAGTGGCAGCTAAAAGTAATGAGGATGCCACTCAATCGGTCATCGACATCTGCCAAAATATGCTTGGTATTACGGAAAAAGTCAACGTTAAAGAGCGTTTAGATTATACAGCAAAAACAAATCGGCGTCGCTAGTAAATGTTCCGATCTTTGTAGAATTTGTCACGTACAAAGACGTGATGAATGTTCTTAAAAACACAAGTAAGCTCAAGGGCAAACGAATTTATATTGATCGAGACTATCCGCTTGAAGTCAGACGAATAAGAAGTTCTTTGCTGGCAATCAGAAAAGAAATACTGAAGCATAATGATAAAATATCAGTTCGAATTAAAAATGAAAGTTTAATTGTGGAAAATACAGTTTTTTGGTGGAAAGAAGGTGAAGGTCTAAGAACGGATACAAATGAAGTAGGTGCCAAAATAATAAGTGATCTTGTGGGTTTCAATCTACAAGAATTTTTGGACAAACTTCAAGATGATTTTCTGAACGAAGCATCCTCGTCAATATCCAATCAGCATGTGAGAAAATGTTGAGAAAGCGCCGTCTGTTCGACTGTAACCTCTAATAAACTTGTAACTAGTGATAAAAATGTTTTAGATTTAAGTTGTAATACAATTAGAATTTTAGCATATAATATCTGTGGGCTAGGGAATAAACTATTGTTTGTGGATTTTTTTAATTATGTAAGTAAATTTGATATTTTTATATTATTGGAAACTTTTATTATGGATAGGTATGAAATTTTTGATAAATATTTTGTAGAATTTAATCTCTGTTGGGTACCAGCTACGAGAATTAGCAACTTTGGGAGAGCAAGTGGTGGTATGTTAATTGGTTATAAAAAAATGGGAAGATTGTCCAAAGCCGCGAAATTTGAAAAAATAAATCAAATATCTTTTATAAGCACGGAATTTCAAGGAAAAGTTACCTACGTGCTGCCAGTCTATCTCAATGGTAACAATTGGAATGAAGATTTTCTATTAATATGTGAAATGCTGGAACAGAATAACAAAGTAAGTTTTATACTAGCAGGAGACTTCAATGTACGAATCGCTGAGAACCAATTCATGGTAGAGGAGTTGATGGAAATTAACCCAAGCTTAAATCAAGTCAGAAAATCGAACGACAAGATTCTAAATCAACGAGGAAAAAAACTTCTAGAAGCGTGCGATGATTATGGGTTAATTATTTTAAATGGGCGTACACCAAGTGATCCAGACGGGAGTTTTACTTTCTTGGGCGTTATGGGATCCTCAACAAACGATTTAGTTTGTTGTTCAATAGATCTACTGGGAAAAGTTCTGGATTTTGAAACGGGCTCTCTTGTTTTTTCTGACCACATGCCCATCATCACTACGTTGAAATGGGGTGAAAATCAATTTATAAAGCGAAAAGGCCTCTCTCCAAAACTGAAATGGGTGGAGGAAAACAAATCCATGTTCTGTAAAAAGCTTGAAACTGGTATGCGGTATATGGGAGACCTGTCTGAAAGTCCGAGCAAATCTTTGCAATGTCTAACTGAACAAATAAAATTAGCAGCGGGAATTCATTTACATCAATCCAAAAAGGGCCAGGAAATAAAAAAGACTCATAACATGTGGCACGATGCGGAGTGTGAATTAGCTAGGAAAAAGTCATACAAATTTCTCCATAGAGCAGCAAAACTGAATACCGAGGTTTCAAAAGATTTATACCTAAAAGCAAATAAAGATTACAAATATTTGTGCAGAACAAAGAAAAAAAGTTTTTACTCTATTCTATATGCATCATTAAATTATATAAGAAACGGTAAAGAGTTCTGGAGTATAGTAAAAACTTTGCGCCGCAAGGATACTGCAGTTTGCTCGGTTGGGGTCCCAGCTCTTGCTGGTTATTTTAAGTCACTACTCTCACCACAAATGAATTACACAACGGTATTAACAGTGGAACCATATATAGAAAATGATACACTTGATAGTGCAATAAAAATGGACGAACTACAAGATGTTCTAGGTAAATTGAAACACAACAAAGCACCTGGAGCAGACAGAATACCATACGAGTTCTACAAAAATGCACCTAATAGTTTTCTATTATATTTGCTTTCATTTTATAATACAATTTTCGAAACAAGAGAGATGCCACCGTCTTTTAAGGAATCACTCATTTTCCCAATTCATAAGAAGGGTGACAGCTCGGTACCTGAAAATTATAGAGGTATTTCTTTTATGGATTCGGTTACAAAAATTTTTTGCAGCATATTACTAGGTAGATTAGAAAAATGGGTAATGGAAAACAAAGTGCTCAACGAATTTCAAGCTGGATTCAGAAAGGGGTATTCTACGTTTGATAATATATTTAATCTTAAAAGCATCGTAACCCTGCGACTACGCTCTAAGGGGCAAAAAATTTACACATTTTTTGTGGACTTCAAATCAGCTTTCGATACCATTTTAAGATCATCTCTGTTTTATAAACTAAGCAGTGCTAATGTGTCGACGAAATTTTTAAGGGTATTAAGGAGTCTTTATGAAAATACAAAAGCAGCTGTTTGGAATGGCGTTGACCTATCAGAATGGTTTGCTACGGAAATGGGGGTAAAGCAGGGCTGTTTACTCAGTCCTCTACTGTTTGCTTTATTTTTGAACGACTTAGTTGACTTTCTGTGTGGAGGAATACTTATTGGTGATCTTCGAATTAAAGTCTTGATGTTTGCAGATGATATAGTGCTTTTGGCGCCAAGCCCCGAAGTATTGCAGAAGATGATAAATCGCCTGGAAGAGTATTGCAATATGTGGAACTTAATTATTAACCTAGGTAAATCGAAGATAATGATATTTAGCAATGGTGGAAAGAAAGCAGCGATAGAAAACTGGTGGCTGAATGGCCAAGCGATTGAAGTGGTAAATTCTTACAAATATCTTGGTATGATCTTGACCCCACAGTTTTCAATGAGTTCACACATGGATCAGCAATTAACCTATGCCAAACAAGCGCTAAATGTGGTGTGGAAGGATCTTGTAACAACATCAGCGGTTCCAATTGCAGCCAAAATGCAGGTCTTTGATGCAGTTAGTAGATCAATAATGTGCTACGGATGCCAGATTTGGGGTTGGGAAGCCTATGACCAAGTGGAAAAATTGCAGAGGTTCTTTATTAAGAAAATTCTAGGACTGCCGAGGAACACACCAAACTACATGCTATTATTGGAAACGAATAGAAGTGAAATTTTTGTGCATACACTCAAACTACACTTCAAGTACATAGTAAACGTGTTGCAGCTACCAACAGAGAAACTACCTCGATTTCTGGCTAATGAGATTATAAGAAATAAAACATCCTGGTTTAGAGGCTGGCAAAGTCTAGCTACAATGCATCTGTGCACACTGCGTGAATCTGTAGGGGATATTTGCACATTAACAATTGAACTGAACAGTATTCTGGCAAAAGTGAGAACCCAATCTGTAATTTCGAACATGGAAAAAGCCCGAGTTTCAAAAAATCATTACGCCTATAGCACCTTTGCTCTTAACCTGGATGAGCGTCATTACCTACTTACAACTATGGATGTACGGATGCAAAGTTGGATTTTTAAAATACGAGGAGATCTGATAAACCTCAATTACCGGCCTTGGCGATCAGGCAATGCCCAAAACTGTTCTATATGCAATCTCAATGTACGTGAAGATGCTATCCACTTTGTTGCTATCTGTCCAGTTCTTGGAACAATCAGGAAACGATACTTTGGGTACGATGCATTGTCTCGGCAGGATGTTTTTGATGTGCTAAATGGATATAGAAACTGGAAGGATCTGTATAATTTTTGCCTGGAAGCCTGGAATTATAGAAACCAACTCATTAATGAGTTTAATTACTAACAAAAGAGAAAGAAAAGAGAATGTCCAACCAATAGGGATTGAATCTACTAATGTTTATATACATATGAATGTCTATATGATATTCTCCTATTCATTTTTGCTGTCCAAAATATTTAGGTTCTAATATTCTTGAATTGTTTTAATTTGGTATTTATTATGCAAGCGAACAGACGGACCGCTGGTCCATTGTTTTTTTTGTAGTTAAGCCTAAATAGAACATTTAGTATGTATAATTTTTTTGAAGAAACAAAAATAAAGCTTATTATTATTATTATTATATAACTAGGTCATTCAATAAGTCCGTAGGATGACACATAGATGGCGTTACTAGAATTTTTTCCATATGATTTTTATTTAGTACTAACCTTCAAACGATACGTGTATAAATTTGACAGCAATCTGACTATTTATTCGTGAGTTATAGCATTTTGTGTGAAGCAACTTTTGTTTTTGAAAAAAAATGGAAAAAAGTGAATTTCGAATTTTAATAAAGCATTGCTTTTTGATGAAAAAAAATACAGTGGAAACCAAACAATGGCTTGATAAACATTATCCAAACTCTGCTCCATCGAGACAAATGGTAGAGAAGTGGATGGCTGAATTTAAATGTGGTCGTACCAGCACAAAAGATGCAGAGCGCAGTGGACGCCCAAATGAGGCTGTTATTCCAGAAAACATAAAAAAAATCCACAAATTGGTTATGAACGATCGCAAATTGAAGGTGCACGAAATAGCTGACATTGTAAAGGTAGCAGATGGTAGTGTTTTTACCATTTTACATGAACATTTGGGTATGCGAAAGCTCTGTGCAAATTGGGTGCCGCGTGAGCTCACAGTCGACCAAAAACAACAACGAATCGATGCTTCGGAGGAGTCTTTGACACTGTTAAACCGCAATAAAAGGGAATTCTATCGTAGATATGTGACAATGGATGAGACATGGCTTCACAATTACACACCAGAATCCAAAAGACAGTCAGCTGAGTGGACAGCAGTCGACGAACCGAATCCAAAGCGAGCAAAGACGCAACAGTCGGCCGGTAAGGTGATGGCGTCTGTATTTTGGGATACGAACGGAATAATATTCATCTACTATCTCCAAAAAGGAACCACCATCAACAGCGAGTATTACTGTGAACTTTTGGATCGATTGAAGGCTGAAATCGCAAAGAAACGGCCACATTTGCAAAAGAAAAAAGTGTTGTTTCACCAAGATAATGCACCGTGTCACAGATCGATGAAAACGATGGAAAAATTGAATGAATTGGGCTTTGAATTGCTTACCCACCCACCATATTCTCCAGATTTAGCCCCCAGCGACTTTTTCCTGTTTTCAGATCTCAAGAGAATGCTTGCTGGAAAGAAATTTAAGTCCAATGATGAAGTAATCGTGAAACTGAGGCCTATTTTGACGAGAAAGAGAAATCGTACTATAAAAGTGGTATAGAAAAGTTGGAAAATCGCTATACTCGTTGTATCGCCCTCGAAGGCAACTATGTTGAATAAAAAAATCGAGTTTTGTCAAAATGTTGTTTTTTTCTTACTTATCCTACGGACTTATTGAACGACCTGTTATGTTTACTTTAAAATTTGTGAAAAACAAAAAAAAAAAAGCCTACTTTTTGAGATATGAGCTTTGAAGTAAACCAAGGTTTAACGCGCCGCCTAGCGGAAAAGAGAAAAGTTATTAATTTCAAACTTACTTATTTCAATTATTCAATTATTTTCCTTTTTACTTGCAAAAATATACGTAAGTCGGATGAAATTTGTGGCACCTATTCACAAAACATTGCCACCATTACCAAAAGCTACGTGAAAAAGCCTCAAAATTAAACCGCGCATAACTCCGATTCAGAGTACACAAAAAATAAAAGCAGAAATTGCTTTTTTCCTTTCGTCAATACCAACAAAATATCAAAATTTCAGATTTTTAAAAAATAGTTGTTTTTTTTTCGATGTACGTTTTCAAAATAATAGCCCATTTATAAAAAAGTTTAAACGTTTGCCGAAAAATCGTGTATTTAATTCTGAGCTAAAGTGACTTTTTGTGTTTCGTCTATAATTGTCAAACTAAAAACTTAACACAAAAAGTGGCACTTTAGCTCCTAATTAAATAATATACTATTTTCGGTAAACGGCTGTAAAATTTAACTTTACTGCCGCTAGGAACAAGGCTAAAGTCTAAACTTTTTGACGTATAATCAAAGCGGCTGTAAAGTAACGCCATCTTTATTTTATTTTTACGGCGGCAGTAAAATAATTTTACATTTTTACGGCGGCAGAAAAAGTCACCATTTCTTTCAATATTTTTTAGATATTTGTTATTTTTTCAAACAAATTATATAACTATGACAACAACAAAATAATATACATTTTGATCCGATGATGAATCTTTGAATTATTGTATAACATTAACTATAACAACAAAACTAACAACTGTTTCGATTGGATTATGAAATTTTGGATTTGCAGGCTGCTTTGATAAAAAATTTTAATTATACAAATTTAATTTTTTTTTAAGTTACAATGACGATAAAAAATCACTTTTAAAAAAATTTTGATGCATTAATTCCACATTTAAAAAAAATTTAAATGTTTGACGAAAAAAATGTGCATTTAATTCTGAACTAAAGTGACTTTTTGTGTATCGTCTATGAGTTTCGGCCTCCCTACGGTCGGCTGTCAAACTATAGACTCAACACAAAAAGTAGCACTTTGGCTCCTATTTAAATAATATACTATTTTCGACAAACGACTGTAAAATCTAAATTAGATTAAAATTTAAATTTTTAGCTCCTAATTAAATAATATACTATTTTTTAAACCGATAGCAGAGTAAATTGATAATAATATTGTAATCAAAACCGTGCTACTTTTAATTTTTTTGAGAATACAAAGGAAAGGCCCAAAAAGTTACAACTTTGTTTGAAAAAATACTAAATATATTTCATAATTTTAAGAATATTATGAGTTCAAACAGATCGTTTTAAAAATGAACGTATAATAAACGAAAATAAAAAATCTGCAATACTGACAAAATAATAATTTTAAAAATTGTCCCGATAATTTAAGTTTACTAATTGAAAACCAATAGGGTAGTATTTGGAATTTTTACGTTTTCGGTTTTCTTAAAAATTTCTTACAGACAATAGTTTATAGTATATTATTTAATTAGGAGATAAATTGCTACTTTTTGTGTTGAGTCTATAATTCCATAGACGACAACAAGCATAGACGACACACAAAAAGTCACTTAAATTTGTTTATAAATATGTAATTAATAAGTCAATTATATGAGTTAGTAAGTAATAAATTTTCTGAATTTATTGTTCTTTTATTTTAATGCATTAAAATGAATGCGCGCCTTAATGTTTTTTGAACAAATTCATAATCTCATGTTATTTTGCTTTACTGCCGCCGTAAAAATATGGAAAGAAAATGGTTACTGCCACCATAAAACTATGAGTCACTTTACTGCCGTTACGATTATATGTCAAAAAGTAGGACTTTAACCTTCTCCCTAGCGGGAGTAAAGTTAAATTTTAAAGCCGTTTGCCGAAAAATAGCATTTTCATTATTATTGATTTTATTTTTGATAGTGTGTATTTAGTTACATAATCTATACACTTATAATTTATTTCTTGTTTTATTTCCGAAGCTATCGTAAAAGTCTTGATGTTTTTTTGTTAAGAAACTAGAAATGGAAATAAACTAAATTGTGAAAATTGCACAATCCATTTAAAAACGATTGCACAGGTGTTTTATATAATTAAAATAATTGGTAAATAAATCAACGGTTGAAAAATAGTACATTTTGCTACAAGAGATGAAATGAAAACACTATTTTCGTGAGTTTTCGAGATTGAAAATTTGTTTTTGTGAGTGAAAATTTGTTCACGAGACGCGTTAGCGGAATATTTATTATAAATTATTAAATTAGAAATCGACGTAATATGATGCATATTTATATGATGCATATTTATATTTTTCACGGTAGCTTTCATATAAAAACTTTGTAAAATTACATGAAAATACCATAGCAACAACAATTAGTTATTTAGTGAAAATGATTTTGCACTAGTTGGAAAAAAACCTTTGTTACAGGGGATAGGCCTGCCTGCAAAGCTCATTTTCATGCAAGCTTAATCTCCTGTAACAAGTTTTTTTTTCCAACTAGTGCAAAACCATTTTCGCTAAATAACAAATTATGTTATTTTCATGTAATTTTACAAAGTTTTTAAAATAATATGAATTTTGAATGTTATGTTGTCTATTATGATTTCTAATTTAATAATTTATATTAAATAAAATTTATATATTTATTATCGTAGAAGAAATTGCATTTCTTACGCGAGAAGAAAACATTTTACGTTCGTGAAATTATCCCACTCGACTTTCACGCGTCTCGTGAACAAATTTCCACTCACGAAAAAGCAGTGTTTTCATTTCTTTTAGCAAAATGTACTATTTGTTATGGTATCGCAGAAAAAACGTCTTTCAATTTTAAAACAAAAGAACGAATTGTGAATTAATAATGAGTTAATTTGCACAGTAGCTATTTTGTAATGTATTTTTTGAACCATCTTTTACGCAATTTTTATTAAAAACAAATAAATCAACTTTCGACTAATCATTATTTAAATGTAAGCATTTTTTCTTTTATGTTAAATTTTAAAACATATTTATTTTTGAGAAGATTTATAGATTCATGGTTAAAAATTGCCATAAACTACGCAAATTTTGCCATTTTAAAACGATGTACATTGTAATGTGTAGAAGATTTCGTCTTGTGATTGATTTCCGGACGATTTTCATGTAGAAAGATTGCGGGATTAAAACGGACAACAAATAAATTGATATTTGGCAATTGTAATGCCAAAACTGAAGTGTGGGACACTGATATACGATACTATTTTTGTCTGGGATATTTTAAAATTTTCGTAAATGACCTGAATTCAGTAAATAATTAAATCGCAAATTTAATATGAAATCCAAGTTAAAGCTACACTGAATAGTAAGCAATGTTGTTGTTAATGTTGATATTGAAATTTAATTTGTATTCAACAATCATTATTGCTATTTTAATATTTATGTATTTTGTAGACTAAAATGAGCTTTAATTGCAAAACAATATTATAATTTTTAGAAATTAAGTCATACAATACATAGTTTTTTATATAGTTTTGAGGTTACTATAATAAATCACTGATAATATATGTTACGAAACTAGTAAATCAGTAAATTAAATTAACTTTTTTATTAATTTTAATGTTTTGTTGTCAAAACAGATTTTAGTTTTATCAAAAATATGTTTTAATAATTAATTTGTTTAAACAATAGAAAGAATTAATATTAAACAGGTAAGAACTACGAAACAGTTTTTGTACCAGAAACTTTTACGTTAGTGTGTATTTGTGCTAATAAAAAGTATTCATCGGCTGGCAATATATAAAAAGTGTGAAGCAGATATTTCAAGAAATAAGTTCAGAAACAAGAAATTTATTATTCAGACAAATTAAAATTTATTTTCATAATTATTTAAGATTGGAAAATAAAACAATTTTGTTTTTTTTTAGAATGCGTGAATGAAACGATAATTGTAAATGGATACTGAATCTAATTTTTTAAATGTTGTAAACAGCTAGCAAATTAATATGTATAATTAATCAAGTTAAATTCAAGTAAAAACAATCAAATCATTGTTCTAATTTATCGTTGAAAATATACTTGAATCTTAGCATTACAATATTTTACGGTTTTAATTTAAAAAACAATTATGATAATAACTTAAATTACTCTTTCTTAACTTTCCAAAATATTTGCTTTAAAAATCTATTTCTGTAAAACTTAATTACTCAATAAAAACAACATCTTTTTGAACCATGTTTAAGAATAAAAATAAAAACAAATAAAAACATTAATAAAGTTAAATTGAAATTCTAGTTATATCAAAATTGCAATAAATAAAGTTATATTATGATTTCAATTGCTTTAATTTATTTAAGAAACATTATAGAATTGTATATAACCAGTGGCGTCATTTCACCAAAATCTTGGGGGGGGGCGAGAATTTAAATGACATAAAAAATTTTTTTTCGTAAAACATAACATACACATTTTTATACACACATATATTTAAAAGCATTTAAATGCATGGACTGAGAAATAAAAATAAAATGATTTTGAGCTACCTCGGTTACTCTGCTAGATCTTTGTCTTCTGTTGTTGTTTCATTGAAGCGAATGTCGCAAAGTTCTGCAAAATCCCTTCATTTGTTAAAAATAATTTTAAATTTAGTATCATCTCTGCATTGTTTAAGCATCAAGAAAGTAGTTTTAATTAAAGCGCTTGTTTTAGAAATTATTATATCTTTGCTTTGTAACTGTTCAGAGAGTGAATTTGTAAACGACAGCAGATCGTGCAGCATAAAAAAAAGGATGGTTTTTCTATACGATCCCAGGCATCCCGGGATTTAAAATTTATGAATCACGTAGTCCCAGGATCCATAAAACACCACGGGATTGCAATCCCTACGTGACTCCTCTTATGTCGAATCGTTTTTTTGTTTGTTTGTTTGTTTGTTTTCCTTTATTTGTCTCAGAGAGAAAGAGTTATGTCTACCCTAAACTGACCAGAGCCGAACCGTTAAAATGTGGGACAAAATGAAAACATTCTTCCAAATACTAGCTAATTAGAATTTCTATTGCGAGAAAGTGGGACGGTGAAAACGTGCTAACTAGATTGTGCATAAATTTACTATTTAATGCTTTCCTTTACTATTTGTTTACTATTTAATTCTACAAAAAATTATTTTATTTTAATTGGACATTTTGCAACCGTTAGGAAACGTGCTCACAGTGGTTCGTACATTTTCAAAATTCTTTCTAGTGCTGGCATTACCGCCAGCCAGCGAGTTTCACTGTATCCAATAAGTTGGTTATGTTCGACATTACTTTTGCCACAGAACTCCTTCAACGTCTCCAGTAAAGACAGTAAAATATCCAAATTTTTTTAACCCTGCCATTTAAATCAGCAGCACTTCTTATTGCATTATTTAGAATACGGGCTGCGAATTTAATACCCAATACATTCTGGTTCAAATTCGCGTTTAGATTGCTTTTAAATTTTCACCCCTTGACGTGACACCACTAAAATTGGTGTTCGTGTTATCAGCGCAAATTGCAACTAGCTTGTTGTCAATGTTAAATAACAACAAAAAAACAAAATAACAACAAAACTTGTTTAAGCTTCCGGAGCTGGCGGCTTATAGCAACGCTTTTTTATGTTTATCTGTATCTATATGTCTTTTAATATCATAATGTCCGCTGTTAATTTGCAAATTCACTCCGACTGGTAATACAATAAACTTTTGCGTCGTTATATTTTGATTTTTTTATAAAAGGATAGTCCAATTCAATATCGTATGAGAATTTACGTAAACGTTTTCTATCCGTCTTGATTTGCAGGAGAACTTTTTAAATATAATATTAAAAATTAGTATAAATTTACCTTTTATAGTAGCTTAAAACTTTTGTTACACAAGTAAAGACTGCAAAACAATTAAAAGAATTTATTTTAATTTTACTAAATAATTAATATCTTTTCTGTATTCTGTAAGTATAAGAGGTATATAGCATACCTCTCGTTCTATCTTTTGCAAATCTATACCATTTATCAAGTTTTTATGCTGTTTACTTTGTTTTTTCTTTATTGAGAAAAAAAATTAGAAATTAGAAAGTAATAATTTTACTTTTGAGCTGCCTAGTTAAAGTGTGTTTAAACAGAGTTTGAAACGCTACTTATATCACTCCTTTACTTTATTCTTTCAGAGTGCGTAGCTTAAAAAAAAATATAACACTCCCACACAGAGGAGTGAAAATAGTAAAATATCATTCTTGCTACTAAATTGAAATAAATATTTTCTTTCAAATACTCAAAACTTTTATTTTTGCTTCAAATTTGATGCTTTCCAACGTAAAATGCTTCGAATGATTCGTTCAATTATTCATGTATTGTTAGAAAAATGAATATAAAGAATGACTAATTTTGTTCTTTTGCATATTATTTCAAAGGATTGATATGAGTGTTCGAATAAAGTAAAATTGTAAACTCTGGTTTGAAAATTTAAATGTTTATGAATTTATACGGAAAACTGCGTCTTTTTAAGTAAAATATTTTGTATTTTATTTTTCATAATATACTTTCGATCTCTCGTATATACACTGGGGAGATGTTTCTATAAACAAAGAAACCTTTTCGCTGAAGTAGATGTGTTAGACATCAATAGATATTTGCAAAATAAAATGTAAATTATTGAAGTGAAAAAAACTGAGTTTAGTATTTCTATGAAAATTATAGTTAAAACACTATTTAGTAAAAAAAATATTGCACTGGTTTGTTCTCTCAATATAGTTAAATCAACATATACATAACATCATACAAACTGCAAGAAAAAACTGTGAAGCCATTGCTTTGACTAAGATATTGCGCAAACTGTACGTAGGTAGATATAAGGTTTTTTGATTATTTCGATAATGCGGGCAAATGTGGTGGTAATATTTGTTTCGTGGACGCTTCGTGGGACAAATTTCTCCGTGGGACAACGCAACGAAATGTGGGACATTTCCACGCAGCGTGGGACGTCTGGGCAGTTTACTACCCATAAACGTGCGTAAATTTTACATTTGATTCAAAATTGTACAACCAAATTGTAGAAAAACCTACCACAAAAAAAATAGTTTCTCCCTCCCTGTATAAAAAAATGAACAAAGATTGACGTTTAGGATACATTTTAGATTTTATTATAACCAACCAAACATACAATTTTTGCTATTTTATGAATTAAAAATTATAGTCCATATAGCGAAAAGAATTTGTCAGCAAGTTTTCATAACATATTTTGAAAATATTTACATAACTTAATTTGTTCGTGTCGTTAGAAAATATTGCTTGTCCATTATAAAACATTCACTATTATAAAATCACTGGAAATAATCCGCAATAAATTTAAATTACTCCCGTAATTATTTTCATTCATTTTATAAAAATTAGCACAACTATCAAGAAAACTTTTGATATGTTATAGGATTTTTACACGTAAAATCCTATACATTTAGAATTGTTTTTAATTTATTGTTTTTAAAAAAGCTGTAAAGTTTGTACAATATGATGGTTTTATTGAATCGAGGTTTTATTGAATCGATGTATTGAATTATTGATAGTATCAGATCCTTGGGGGGGGCCAATGCCCCCCCCAGCCCTACCCAATTGACGCCCCTGTATATAACTGTAGTATAATGGTACTCACCCTTTGTTGAGATTTTCTTGCCCTAAGCAAATGTGGTGCACCGCCGGGTGGTTGCAATGGAACAGCAGGCTCTGGTGTAACCTGTTGGACAGGTCGTGGAGGTTTTAATGTTAATCTTTTTAAAGATGCAATACGTTTATCGCACATTAAACTAACATCGTCGATTCTTTGAAGAACCTATAAATTGTAATGAACAAAACAAAAAATATAAGTGTCAGAAAATAAGAGAGGATTTAATTATTTATAATAAAACAAAGTATACAGGAGTCTGAAATTTTGTCAAGAGACGGTAATTAACAGGTACTAATGCACCTCGGAGCCGAAATTTTAAAATATGATTGTTTTTTTTGATTAATATATTTAAATTTTCTTAAGGGTTTGCCTAAATGTTGATTATAATTTAATTTGGATTTTTATTCAAATTTTGCTTTATTGTTCAGTTATGTTTGATTGATTTTTTTTTCGCTAAACAGAATTATCAAACAAATGGAAAATTAAAGTATATAATGTGACAAACAAATACATTTAAATGAAAATTATGTACATTGGCATCCAACACATTATGTTACAACAAATATTTCTAATTTACAACAAATATGTTCTTGGTTTGGTTTATATATATGTTAAAAACATAGAAGATTGACGTTTCTTCTCCTCTTCTTAGAAATATTGATGCAGCAAGTGTTTGCAATGGAACCTTTGTATTGGAGAAAAGGATTATGAACAATAATATCAAAATATGCTTCCCCATTACTTTCAAAAACAAACAAAGCTCATACATCATGCAGGTTATTTGAAGAAATCGGTAAAATATATGCAAATATGTCAACAAAAGAAGTGATTAGACTGGTTTTAGAATAGTATATAAGTCTGGATTTATAAATAATATTTTTGTTATTATTATTTTTATATTAGAAAATCTTCAAATTAGTAATTAATTCTACAAATTATTCTTATTATTATGTGTGTCCAAAATATTTTTAAAATTCTTAAGCCAGGCAGGGCCAATCCTGTTAAAAGAAAACAAAATTCTTAGCCGTATACGAATGGTCGGAAAATGTAGCTAATAGTCTAAGTAATTAAGGAAAAATTGACCGAACTGAGTAAAAGTCCGGAAAGGTGGGGGTTGTAGTATATACGTTTTTAGGGGTTTGTATTAGTGTTTTGCGATTTGCGACTAAACTATGCATCCTATCGAAAAAAGTTGAATGTAAAAGTTGTAGATAATAAAAATCTAAAACTTCTTACTAGACATTATTGACCATAACAACGAAATTATCGAGAAAAATGAAAAAAACCGTTTTTTTTGTTTTTAATTTATAACTATCGCAAAAGTTTTTATATTTTCATGAAAATCGGTGAAAATGATCTTTTTTGTGTTTCAAACAGTCCCAAATTTTTTCAAAGCGAAATATTTAATTTTCGATGTTTTATGAAGAAAATTAAAAAAAAGACCTAATTTTCAATCGAAAAATTTGGTTAGGAAATTTTCGATTTTTGAGCTTTACCAGGGCTCATTTTTTTCGTTGAAGTCCCAACTTTAATATAAAATTAAAATATAATATTGTTTATACACAAAAATTTCGTTAAAAAAGCGAAAAACCGAAAAAACTATTTTCAAATCATGAATTTCTTTTTCTTTGTTGTAAATAAACGTTTGCATTCATAAAAAGCGTTAATTCACGTACGATACTATGTTATACAAATGATTTACATATACTTAACTAATCTTGGCTTTCAAAGTCCCGAAATCATCGTGTAAACTGTGGTGATTATTTTATTTAATCGTTTGCCTTATTTGAAAATTTTTTCTTTAAATTCGTTTCAAACTTTTAGCAATAGATTCAAGTTTTGGTGGGAAAGGAAAAAAAAAACAATTATAAAATCATTAACAATTAAAATTTATAAAATCATTATTGGACAATAAACATTTACCTGATCTTGCAGAAATTTTTTACTATACAAATGCAGACAAACAAACGATTACCGAAAATGGATTAAAAATAATAGCTTCTATTTACAAAAGTAAAATTATAAATACATCTCTACACGATTTAAGATTTGAACTTTACCAAGCGGCTTCTGTAAAATCATCATTTCATTTGGAAAAATTACCGACTATTCGTTTACTGCTAAGAATTTTTCATCTATTTCGATGTTTATAACGGTTTGGCCCTGGTCTATCTGGCAGGAAGATCGAAATGAGACGATGATCATATATCGACAAAACCCATAAAACGAAAACATTCACTAAAACTACTGGAATTCTTAGACCAGCTTTTCGATTAGCATATCAAACATCCGCGCTAAGCATATTTTGGTCTGCTTTTGCAGGTTTTCTTTCAGTGACATATTGGCCATTCGCTATTCGCCATTCGCGAAACATGATGAATACTTTTTTATAAATAAAATTCCTTGTTGTAATTTCGCAGAGTTTTTATTATTAATAAATTAACTATTAGTTATATTTAATTAATACCCTCGATCTGATTTCGATTTTTACATCATATTCAGGAGCTTACAAAAGACTTACAAAGCTTACAGAAGAGCTTACTATTAGCACATCTGTAAAACTATTAGTATTAGTAAATAATTATTACAAATATTGTAATGATTTTATTTATATTATACTGTATTTGGGTAGTGACATGTACGGCCATTGGCGTAACTAGGAAATTGTTCCAGGGTGGACCTGGCGCCGTAATATTACTGAGTAAAATAACAAAAGCTTCCTTATTTATTTATTTATTTTATTACATAAAGGGTGTTGCTATTTTAAGTCTAATTTTCAAATTTACTTTCATTTATATTTTTTTTTAATAGAGTGCAATGTGTTAATTAAGCTAAGCTATTTAGACATATTTTAAGGTTAAATAATAAATGTTTGTATTATGAAAAATTAAAAGGAAACCTTTTTATCCTAAAACCTCTTACTTTATGAAATCTCATGTTTAAAAAATAAAAATTGAGAAAAATCGTAATTCTTTTTATCAGTTTAATAAAGTCTCACTTAGTGTTAAACAAAAGGAATTGTTAAAATTGGTTAACCCGTTCGGTCACAATATAATTTGAAACTTTCCTTGTCTCTAAGTTTCCTTGTATATTTCGAGCCACCCGGTGTCAAAACTAAGCAAAATAAAAAAACACGTATTAATTTTTTTTATTATACAAACAATTACCGAACTTTCAAGAAAAACGGAGAAATTGTCAGGTTCAAATTTTTTATTTTATCGGCCTCTTGATTCGATTTTCCATCTATAGTTATTTTAGATATGTGATTGTGTATTAATAATAATAATAATAATAATATTTTAATAATTGAAATTATGCAGTGTTATACTCAAAATTTAAACAAACATAGTATGCAATAAAATATAATGAGTGCTGACAATAACAAAAAGTTGTCTGTCAGATTGAAAAAAGAAAAACTTAGTAGTAGTACCTAAATGCCTAGTACAGCAGTTAAAATTAACAATTCAATTGTATTGTAAAATAATTAGTTAAATTCATTAATTAATAGCGAACGATATTTTATACTATATACTAGATACGAGCAAAGAGACTCATAATTTTTTCCGTTCAATATTACGTGGCATTCTTCCCTTGTTAAGGCTTCGCTACCAAAGCACGTTAGCCTTATATTTTTATAAATTGGACAACGAGCGACAAAATGGTAGGTATCTCAGCTTCATCCAGATTACATATCATGCAAATCCCATTAGTACCCGCTTTGAAAGCCCTTGCATTTATATTTAGCAGACCACCACGGGTTTTGAAGATCCTACTAATCATATCAACAGAATGTTAAGCATCAAAATAGTTTGGAACGCTAGAGTACATTAGATTGCAGTATTCATCGTGGTATTGTGACAGCCGAGCCTGATTGACATGTTCGTCCCAATGTACCTGTTTCAGGTTGTGCAGAGCTTATTTGTGAGTGATTTTCCAGGAGGCAGATTGGTTTGAAAAGTCCAAGTTTATTCCAGCCTTAGAGTAGATGTTTTCCCATTCTGACACCCAGAAGGTTTTATTACTAATTGTCTCTAAGGCTAAGATTTTAGGCAGTCTGCCATCAGAGTAATTCAATATTTTACGCACGTAATCAAAATGTAGCTTAAGTGTATATAGGTACAAGCGGTCGAGCCCGGTTTCCAGATGCAGCATGTAATTTGGCGTATTCGAAGGCAAATAAAACATTCTTTTCAAAAAAAATCTTAGGAGTTTTTCCACCTGTTCGTATTGTTTGTACCCCCAGATTTGCCCCGCGTAACACATTATTGCTCGGGAGGCTGCCTCAAATATTTTAAATTTAGGAGACGATAATATTTTTGGGTTTTTGATAAATGGAGACCATATGTAGCTAATGACATTTTTTGAGCATACCAGTTTTTCCTCTAGGTGTCTGTTAAATGAGAGGTTATATGTTAACGTCACCCCAAGGTATTTATAAACATTTACTATTTCCACATTATTACCATCAAACGTCCACTTTTCACCAGCTAGTAATCTACCACCTTTTCGAAACACCACTACCTTTGACTTCTGAAGGTTTACAATTAAATTCCACTTTCTGGTATATTCCGTTAGTGCATCCAACATAATTTGCAGCGTTTTTGCACTTTCACTTATTATCACAAGATCATCAGCATATAATAGTATACGGATTATCGTGTCTTTAATTTTTATTTTCCGCCTGGTAGCGCCTCATGTAGATCATTGAGAAATAGGGAAAAAAGCATAGGACTCAAAACACAGCCTTGCTTGACACCTTGTAGCACTGTAAATGGTTCAGACATTTTTTCGCCGTTCCATATTGTGGCTTCTGTATTTGTGTATAGAAGTTTTAATATGTTTAAGATTTTGCTTGAGAGGCCTATATTCGATAATTTATAGAACATTGTACTTCTAATGATAGTATCAAAGGCTGATCTGAAGTCCACAAAGAAGCAGTGCACTTTATTCCTTTTCTTTTTCCATTGTAAATGGATTATACTGGTTAAATTGAATACGTTGTCGACCGTGGAATAATTTTTACGGAAGCCGGCTTGGTATTCGTTTAGTATATTGTTATGTTCCACCCAAGAATTGATCCTGTTCAGAAGAATACTGGTGAAAAGCTTATAAATCGCATCCACTAAAGATAAACCCCTATAATTGTTAACATCAGTTATATCTCCTTTTTTGAAAACTGGTAAAATTATTGACCTCCGAAACGACGCCGGGATACTTTCTTTTTCCAGTATTTCATTAAATAGTATCACTATTTCATCTAAAAAAATGTCAGGAGAGTTTTTATAAAATTCGAATGGGATACGGTCCTGTCCAGCAGCTTTCTTGTCTTTCGCGTTCCTTAGTACGAGTTGTAATTCTTGCTTATCGATTTTCGTATCTAAAAGCGGATCAGTAGTATATACCACAGCCATGGGTGCATCAATTACGTCAGTCCTAGAAGGCAGCAAATTTTTGAAGTGGTTATAAAGATCCTCCATTTGTACCTTAGGGCTAATAGTTATTTTAGATTGTTTAATTAAATTGGCCAATGACCACCATTGCTTAGAATCGTAGACGGAGTTTAGTTTATTGAGTTGGTTCTCCATGTACGTGTACTTTTTTTCTTGACACAGCTTTTTGAATTTTTGCAGGCTAGTAGTATACTCAATTCTAGAAGTGGTGGACATATTCTTGTGGTAGGATTTTAGACAAGCGAACATTTTTGTTCTTGCGTTATAGCATTGGGAGTCAAACCATTCATTCTTGCGTTCAAACCTTTTCTTAGTAAGATGATGGTCAGACGCATCAATTATTTTTTGCTTGAGAGAATTAATTTTTTCATTAATACATACTGTGTCATTGCATGAATTTAAGTTTACAGTAGCCAACAATTTTTGTTTGTAAATTTCCGCTTTTGTTGGACGCCATATTAATTTAGGTGGTAGTTTGATTTCTCTGTTATGTTTTGATGTCTCGCTTGTGAGAACAATTTTTAAAGTGAGTGGCATGTGGTCGGAATACGGTTTAGTTAGTATGAAGACAATACAACAACAATAATCAATGACCGACTTACCTCTACTACTAAAGAAGGTAAATTTACCTTCAGAATCCCCTGCAACTCTGCCATTTAAAATAATTCCACCGACGTCATCCAGTAGTTCTAATAGCTTGTGTATTTGTTCTTGAAAGCAACTTTGAGTTTAGTAAAATTACGGGCAAAACTTACGCATAAGTTGTAAAAACCGTACATGCGCCAACCGTACAACCAATGGCACAAAAAATTAACTACTAATTGTTGTCATTTGAAAAACTGTTGCAAAATTGGTGGAAAACGGTTCGATGAAAAACGATTCAAAAGAGGCAAAATCGTTGTAATAACTCAGAAGCATATTGCTAATGTAAGTGCTAGTGTTAATTAGAGTACTAAAATATCAATTCTTCATCGTTTACAGTAATCACACATTCCATAAACTATTTAATGCAGTACTTTGCACAGCGATCTATATTTGCACATTCCATAAACTATTTAATGCAGTACTTTGCACAGCGATCTATATTTGCATCCATACAAAATGCAGATATATGGTCTAATAACAATATCAATAATATATGGTCTAATAACTATAAACTGGGTCTTTTCTGTAAACCATAAATCGGCCGATGAATGGTTCTAGTACTGGACCATTAACAATAGCCAAGTACTGTTAACGATTAATGAGCCAGCGCTTGGCCGTATTTCATAGTCTGGTAAACCCTGCTATGGGAAAACCAATGGTATGAACTGTAAAAGTTCTCTTTCGGAATTGTCAAAATCTAGTTCGGTTTGATTTATTTCTAATACTTTAAGGGTAGATGGCTTTGACTATGGGGGTGATAATATATCACAACCAATAATTCTCCTTTGAAATAATTGTAAAAATCGATTAGCAAAGAAATACAAAATGATTTTCTTCTTTTCTGACTTAAAAAGAAGTAAATAAATACAATTTCATTTTCTCTAACCAACATATGCTTCATGAACTTCATGTTCTAGAGGGGGCCAAAATTCGTCTAGATGGGACCGGGCCCTCTTGGTCCCTACTTTGTTACGTCAACGCATGTACCACACTGAAACTCATAATTATATTTCAAACTTGATGATTTTCCGAATTAAAAGTGATAAACTATAACGACCGTCATCTTTCATTTTGTTAAAATCAATAAAATAAGTTATGAGGATAGCATGTACCACTGACAATAGCAGTGTGGCAAGCCAATGTAATATCTTAGAGGCTTCCTTGGGAAATACAGTGCTTCATCTGATCGAGGAATAAGCACCGAGGTGTATTATAGGCAACCCCGTTTTAGTTTTTAGTTTCGCACCAATAAATTTATAAAAAAAATCGTTTTATCTTTTATTTAATTTATTCCTTTTATGTTAGCATGAAATATTGACATGTCATATTTTATTATGTGGTTGGATTTTCTGTTTAGATATCCATTTTTTAAAAAAATAAAAAATTCGTTAATTTCTTAAAACGACGTGTTTTTGTAACGCATACCGTAATTTGTTTTACACAACACTTTTTATTAAAAATTAAAAAAATCAAAAAGTCAAAAACGCCCGAGTTTACACAACTCCTCTAATAATAATTACATATACATGAACGGGTCCGCATCATAGTATCGAAAAATCAAATCATGTTTTAGAACAGAAAATCAGTAGCGGAAAGTTCATACCACCGAATTTTATATCATCGAATAATTTTGAAAAAGAAAAATCAATTAGAACGAAATATCATTTCACCGAAAATTCATTCTGTCGAAAAGTCATTGTATCGAAACATTACATCACCGAAAATCATATATGCAATCGAAAATTTAATTCATAAAATCGAAAAACCAGATGATCGAAGTTCTTAAAATAGAATAAAAAATCATATTATCGAAATATCATAACATTGCAAATTTTCGATATAATGAACAAATCATTACATCAAAAAATTATTCAATCGAGGGTTTACAGGGTATACTCTCCTTGCGAATATTGTAAATTAAAATGTCAAATTGCCGGAAGTATATTTTAATAATTATATTGATTTGTGTTATGTTTCTATGCCACTGTTTCAGGTTTTTGGGTTTTTGGTGTGATTTGAGAGTGTGGAGGCTTGAATATTGATTTATTGTAGATTATCTCATTTCCTTTCATTTTTAGAAAATATTTACAAAAAATCTGAATGAATATAATAATAAAATATGAAGGGGCTGAAATCTCAAGCTCTGAGATATCAAGACTTCGGTTTTGGTTAAGGATTTTGATATAGTTTTCGGCATAAAACTTTTTTTAAAAATACAAGTATTTTATCTCTGTTTAGAAGTTTATTACACAACTAACACGAAACATCAATTCGTCGCCAGAAAATTATAACAGTTCATATATTAACATAATTTAGGGAAAAGATGATACAATCAGCAAACTACTCAAAAACCTCTCCATTTAGCGTTTCGAGAAAATATTACAAAATCACAAATTCAGATTTCTTTCAAAATTCCAAAAATATTGTAAAAATTAAATAAAATCAAACTTTTTACAAAATTCTAAAAATATCCCAAAAAGTATTACAAACAAAATCAAAGATTAAAACTTTGTTCAAAAATTTTAAAAATATTGCAAAAAATTATAACAAAATCAAAATTCATAACTCATAATCAAAATTCATTCATAATTCATTCAGAATGTTCATAATTCATTATCTCGAATATTGTCGATGTTATGATACATATGTATTTCGATAATCTGATTTTTTATTCTACTTCGGTTTTGAAAAAAGCAAAGTATTGAATTCTCGAGCCAAAAGTGAAATTCTTACCCCCACTTTTTTGGCATTTCTCGACGTTTTAGAACCTACTGATTCTAAAAAAGCAAAAAAAATGTATGTCTGTCAAGTGTGGAAATTTGTCAAGTGTGGAAACAAGGAAATTTGCATATTTTTTGCTTAAAAAACGTTCATTTTAAGTTATTACGAGTAGGAACATTGAATTTGGAGAAATCTTGATGGTCGGGATTGGTATGTGAGGCCAAAAACTAGATTATTGCATTATAAGTTTGTCAAAAAAATATTGTCAAGTGTGTCAAAAGAATGATTTTCATTTTTTTAACCAATTTTTCGGCAAAAAATGACATTAATCATTTGTGTGACATGAAATTTAATCGAAAATGAAATTGGACATGGAAATTTTTGATTTTGTAATAATTTTTGGAATACGAAAATTTTAGAATTCTGAAAAAAGTTTCAATTTTTGATTTTGTTATAATTTTTGTAATCTTTTTAGAATTCTGAAAAAAGATTCAATCTTTGATTTTATTATAACTTTTGGAATTTTGAAAAAAGGTTTCAATTTTTGATTTTGTAAGAATTTTCGGAATATTTTTAGAGTTTTGAAAAAGTTTAAATTTTTGATTTTATTATAATTTTTGGAATATTTTTCGAATTCGAAAAAAAAGTTTGTATAATGGATTTTGTTATAATTTTTGCGATATTTTTAGAATTTCGGAAAAAGTTTTTTGAATTTCAAATTTTTGATTTGGAAAAAGTTTCAATTTTTGATTTTGTAATAATTTTTGGAATATTTTTAGAATTTTAAAAAAAGTTTGTATTTTTTTTAGAAATATTTTTAGAATTTTGAAAAAAGTTTGTATTTTTTAGTTTTTTTATAATTTTTGCAATAATTTAAAATTTTTTTGAATAAATTTAAATTTTTGATTTTGGAATAATTTCTGGAATACATATTTTTGGAATTTTGAAAAATTAGTTTAAAATTTTGATTTTATTATAATTTTTACAATATTTTGGGAATTTTGAAAGAAATTTGAATTTTTGAATTTGTAATATTTCTCGAAAGGCTAAATGGAGAGGTTTATGAGTAGTTTGCTGAGTGCATCATCTTTTCACTAAATTATGTTAATATATGATCTGTTATAATTTTCCGGCAACGAATTGATGTTTCGTGTTAGTTTTCTAATAAATTTCTAAACAAAGATAAAATACTTGTACTTTTACAAAGAGTTTTATGTTTAATATACATCGCTGCCGATAACTAAAAACAAATGTCCTCATAAAAGTTTTATGCCAAAAACTATATCAAAATTCTTAACAAAAACCGAAGTCTTGATATATCAAAGCAGTGAGATTTCAGCCCCTTCATATTTTTAGATAGATTTCTATCATTTTTTAAAAAGCCAGACATCTGCAATAAAAGGTTCTTTAGCGATCTGCAATAAACTGTGTGAAGTACAACGGCATTTAGCGGCACTCTCACGGTCGCTTTTTTTCACTTACGCTAAAACTATTTTCTGAGTATGTTGCGGTAAACAGTCTCCAGAATATGTTTGACAATTGGCCATATCGGGGTACAGGTTAAGTGCTTAGAGCCCAAAAGCTGTATAAAATAATGTTTATTTTTAAATTTTATTTAATACTTCTGTTTTTAGTGTTTTTTATAAAGTAATCTGATAAATCCGATTCTAATTGCACACATAACTGTCTGATCCCAAAATCTACCTATTTCTGGCGGATATACCTGCTGCTCGGACTTTTTATAAATTCCAATCATCAGATTTTTCGATGATTTGATTTTTCCAATATGTACATCGAAAATATTTCGGTTCAATGATCTTTAGATGCAATAACTTTTCGACAATGTGAACTTTCGGTGTTATGATTTTCGGTGTTGTGATTTTTGGTTGTTTAGTTTTTCGATAGTATGCTTTTTTATATTTTAATTTATTGATATTTTTCGATGTAACGATTTTCGATGGTATAATTTTTCGATATTATGGCACGATTCGTTTTATTTGTCTTTTAATTCAAAGTTAGTTTTCATTTTTCAGTTATAATAAAATATAATAAAGTTTCTCAATACCATAAACCATGTCAAATAGGGTTTAGATTAGTGAATTGAAGTTGTCTAAGAATTCATGAATGTTAGTTTCAATATTTTGGTGGATTAAAATTCTTAGGACAATAAATTAGAGGTTTGTTTGTAAACTCCGAAAAAATTGGCTTGATCTATACGGAAATCTTTTTATCCATATATTAGTTCTAAAGTCACTTGTAAAAGACATGTGTAACAAAGATGGATAAATCTCTTCTTGGTTTCCTTTTCAGAAGGCATATTGTTTTTATTTTGTTTTTGTAATTAAATGTTGTGTAATAATGCAGTTCGGCCAAAAAAGGCCTTCTGCATGATGTCACTAGTTTGCAGTAACCGACCGAACAGTAAAATGGGAAAAGAATATGTTTAAAACGTGATGCATCCGATTTCTTCCGAAATTCTGTACCGGTGGCTTTACAGGAAATTAGATTTTTGTAGTTAACGGCGACGAAATACTAACAGTAAAAACTAAATTCCTATTCAACCACCACACTTTTCCATTTTTCAATTACGATACGACTTCATTGCATCGTTTCATTACACTTGTATTATTTACCAATATAAAACAGTTGAGGATCATAGTGTATATTTTCTTTCATTATATAAAAAGATTTGATTTGTTTATCAGTCAGCTGTTTATAACAGGATGCTATTATTTGGTATATATTTATTTCATTGCCAATCTTTGAATAGATGTTGGTAATCGTAAAATGTTGACGACCCTATTAAATTGATTATTAATTATTATCAAATGTAACACGATTTAAGGTTAACGAATAGATTGGGCGTTATATTGTATCTCGTTTTTTATATAATTGAAAATACAATAATTCAAAATTGAAAAATATGTCGTTATTTATATATTCCATTTATATAACCACGATCATAGGTTGACTAATTTTCGAGAAATAATGCTTATGTGATCAATTTTTAATTACTCTTTTTTTGGGTTATATTAAGAATATAAATAACGACATATTTTTCAATTTTGATGAGTTGTGTTTAGAACTTAAAACTAAATTATTATTAAAATTAAATTCAATAAATGCATGTTATTGTGATAAAAAAAAGGAAAAAAATGTATATGATTTTTATATTTATTTGTTCATATTAAATTTTGTTAGAGTGATTTATTGTCAAAGATTGGTGTTTTTTTATTATTCTACCAGTGTTTAGTGTACGTTGCTGTTAACAAAGTTTTGTGTTATAAAAAGTTTAACTATTGCATCAATGGTAAAAGTCATACAAATATGCTAAACAAATTTCTACATTTCTTTGAGTTATTGTATAAAGCATATTTTTGTATCTGTACATATGAGCGTATTTGTACTGGAAATCGTGGTTCACCTTCAAACTGTGAAAATAACTCTTCTAAAGTTCTTCGCATGAAAGATAATGAGAAGTTGCATGGAATTAGTATATTTAGCTTGACATGTAAGTTAGCGTATGCAAATTTAGTGCATCATCAATATTTGAACGAGATCAATTTACTTCGACGCGAAACATATATGTACGACGAAGTATTTGAGGAATTATGTATTGTATTCTACAAAGCGTCCATGGATGACGCTTCAGATGTTTTTTTTTTGTGATAACTGATTTTGTTTGGAAATGCAATTTGTGACAGCATATGTTCCACAGGACTGGTATTGAAAGATAATATTCAAGATACAATTAATGTAAGCAATTTTTTTATTATTTTGATTTTTGTATTATAGTTCGTCTTTTTCGTATTAAATTATTGCCTTTTTGTTAGTTAAAATTTTGGTGAGTAAAATTACCCTATAGTGAAAATTAGTGTAAATTAGAGATTTTTCCCTGGTGAAGTCCGTGTGTGTTCCGTTCACCGTTTATCATTCTATAAAGATTTAAATTCCCTTGGATAAATAGGTATGTATCTATTTATTTCTATAATAAAGCCCAATGGCTTTACATTGTTGGTGACGATATTTACAAAAAACAACGGCATCGGTAATACGATGGTGTTATAAGGAATCAAGATTTGATGTTAAATTTCAATCACCCACAATTTGAATAAAATGCTTTTGATCACAGTCTATGAGTGCTAGACATTCAGGATAGAAAACACACCAACCTTGATAGCAATTCATTTCATACAGAGACGCATGACTCATAAATATGGAGTAATTGATATGGAGTGAAATTTTATTTTACGTCTATTGAGGAGATCGAGTATTCTGGATATGCGTTCTTTGCCATGGTCATTATATAATCGTGCCACAGTAAATCACATGGAGAGACCAATTTTTGTTGAGATTTGTTTACTATCGGTGTGACAACTTCGCGTATTCCAGTCCCTTAATATACGAGTTAACATGAAATCTCACATACCACCGCAATAGCAATATCACAATCCAAGGTGATATCTTAGTAGGGTTGACCGACTTACCGACTTATACTGCCAATTATCGGTTATCGTTGGTTAACCGGTTATTTTTAAATGCGGATTTATCAATAATTTATTGTGCATATGTTAAGTAAGAAAAAATAAAAAGTTCGTAACCAGAAAAAAATATCAACACAAATTTAGAACAAAATTTAAAAGTTAAAGTAAATTAACCAAAATTGGGCAAAATTGAAAATGACAGAGACAGTGATGTAAAATGTAAATAAAAATAGCACCCAAACATCATGATCCCTGTGACAAAGCGATAAGCTTTGTCTTTTCACCAATTATATCAGTTACAAAAACTGACATACGAACTACAATAATTTGATAATTGCCAACTGTTCCCGCAGTGACTGAAGCTGAGTTCACTCAGATAATCTTCAATTATATTTCCAGTCTTCGTTTCATTTAAATAATTATTTAATGTGTCAAATGTTTTAGATAACAAAGTTTCCCATTTTATGTTTGTCAAAAAAACTCGGTAGCAAATGTTTTAAATGTTTTGTTTTTGGGTGTTGTTAATGGTTTCAAGTATTGTATTCCGGTGTATTTTTTTTAATAAAAATTGTTGTGTAATAGGAATTAAAATAAACAGCAAATAGATCCCACTTGTACTACGTGTGGACAAAGTAGCAGTTTCTCACTATGACAATGAGTAATCTCGAAAGTTTGACGGATTGCCGAATTGGTTTGCCGCATAAAACTATAAGCAAGATGGACCTGATTTCATCCGAGCACTGCTGGTGACGATATTTATAAAAAACAACGAGATCATCAACAGTGCGACGATGTTGCAGGGAATCAAGATATAATGCTAAATTTCGATCACCAAGAATTCATATAACACGCTCTTGAACAGAGTTCAAAAGAGCCACATTAGAAGCAGATGCAGCGCCCCAAACTTGACCACAATACTCCTTACAGGGACGAATATAGGAACTATAAATGTGAAGTATAATTGGTACGGAGTGAAAGATTATTTACATCTATTGACGAGACCGAGTTTTCTTAATGCGCTATTTTCCATTTCTAGAGTAACTTTTTGAAAACTGTGACACCCAATAAACGAATGTTTCCAAATTCGCCTATATTTGTTCATCAAACATGATCATATAATTTAAATTCTACACTTACCTGAGTTACTAATGCTTTTGTTTCTGGTGTTGTACTTTCTTGGAAAATATTTTTAAATTCTTTTGGACTAGATAATTTGAAATCAGCGGCAGATGATATAAATTGTTGAATCTCCTGTAAACTTAATTCTGCAATTTCTGCAGACGACGAACATTTTTCTATTCGTTGTGATGCTAATAATTCAATACCGGTCGCACACCATTTATTTGCCTATTATAATAAACAAATTGAATTAGAATAAATTCTGAAGCTTTTTCATAATCCTACTTTTTCTACACGTTCCATTAAATCATGATTTTTTGATAGTGTTTCCAGTCGTTTTGTTAATCTTTGCGTAACAATATCACAAACTCTTGATAATTCATCACATTTGGGTTGAACAAGTTCTTTAGGACATCCACCTCGAGCATTTATCAGTGTTTGGCCTGTAGCTATAACTTCTTCAGCTCTATCAATATCTGATTGACAGATTTTTTGGTATGCTTTAGTTTCACGAATTAATGCATCAACACGCATCACAGTTTCTCCAATCTCAGTCATTTCGGAAACTTTTTTTAAATGTGAATCAAAATTTATCTGGAAAAAACATAAAATATTTCAAATAGGAATATTTTTAACAATAACTCCAAAGACATACTTGCAATTCTCTAAAATCCTGTTCAAATCTTCTTAACTCCAAACATTGTTTAAGTTTGGATAGATGATTATTCCAAAATTCATCAAAACGACGTTCTGTCTCCTCCAGTTGCACCAAAAGTCTGCGATAATCGCGACTGTCATCAAAATTATTTATATTATCAAAAGTATTCCCTGCACTGGAGGTTTTATTTACGTATGAAGATGATTGTAATGATGGTGAAGATGATGATAATGAAGATTTTAATGACGTTGTTATTTTGAAGTTTACGAAGCATAAAAACGCGTACAAAAAGGCACAGTAGATGCGTTTAAAAATGGCAACGGTATTAAGGAATGAAAATTTTATAAATTTACTTGATGATGGATTTTCAAGTGATGATTTTCGTTTAATTGATGATGTGCCATGTAACCAAATTGTGTTTCTTGTTTAGTGTTTTGTGTTTTAATGCATAATTTTTGTTTTTAAATATAATCAATGTGCGGTTTTTGTATTTATGGTTATGTTTGCATATGTACAAATAATGAAGGAAATGTATACATTCATTGAATAGAATATTTTTTTTAATATTTATTGCCTAATTGTTGGTGATTATATTATATTTTTAAATAAAAGCAAATTTGCATTACAAAAGCATATTATTAACTAACCTAATTTTGACTTAAGCATTTATTCAAATCATTGTTAACTTAGTGTGATAACACAAAAACGAAGTTAAGATATTTGATGAGAAATTAACGAATTTAAAAACTGTGCAAGTGTGATTTAAGGAAATTCATTTTTAAAAAACAATGCGTATCTTTCTGAATATTCTACCATACATTCTACCAGCGAAACTGGCTCAGTATATTATATCAGAGTAGTTGACTAAAACTTAGCCATTCATCAGTAGATCTGAGCAGAATATCAATCAGTGACTTTTACTCAGAATAATCGAATAATGCCCGAAAAAACGATTAAAAATATCTACCAGCATTGTAAGTTTCTTTTATCTAAAAGTTCTGTAGGTTAGGTTTTATAGCATGTGTCACAAAAACAAATAGAAATCTTTCAAAAGTAACGTTCCTCTATATCATGCAGTTTTTATGCGTTTTTTGTTTAAAAAAAATGGATAAGAGAAAAGAATAGTTTTTTTAAAAACTTGTTAAAACAAATCAGATTCAGAATCGCTATCAGCCTGTTTTAGACCATTGTTCAGCAAAAATGGTTAAGACATCCCAGTCCCAACCTCATTGGTGGCCCAACTTTAACTCAATTTTTTTGTTGCCAGTGCGAATGAAAATGAATGACTAAGTAAAACTAATGCTATTTAATGAGTGTTATATTTATACAAATTCAATTTTTTTAGGTATGTAATTAGAAGATAGCATAACACTATTTTCATACAAAAAATTTTAACAAAACTAAACAAAATTAACACAAAATCTACACTAAAAATCGACTATTAAAACACGAGAGAGAAGTTTCGATCAATGATTGAATTTTGTTATTTTCGTTTGTTATATTTTAACCAGTGCAGAGCATTAAAAAAAATTAAAAATTAAATCAAAATATAAAAAAATATCTAACAAGTTAATTAATTTTAACTTAAACTTTTTCTAATATTTACCGTTCAATTGAACTTATATTTCCCGTTCTTTCAGCAAACTCTTTTCCACCTTCGTCTTTTGTTTTGAAATTATCTAATAATGATTCGCCATGTTTGGCCGTTGATAAGATTTCTTCTTTTAATTTTTCATATTCTCCACCTTGTTCATCTAACAGCCTCTGAGTTGATTCAACAGAATTTGGAAATTCTGTATCATGTATTGTTCTTATAAATAGATCTAGATTCAACGACACCTGATTTGTAAGACCTGAAAATTTCTCCAATGACTAAAACACACAGAATGCAAAAAACATAAATTGAAATATAACTGATAATCACTATGAAACGATTTCTTATGACTATTGGACTGAATGAGTAAAATTAATTTTTTGCGACAGACAATGAGTGATTAATGTTTATCAGGCCGGTTTTCTTTGACGTAGTCACTTATTTAAAAAATATAAATAAATAAAAAATTACTTCGCTTATAAAATTTCTAAGCCGAGAATGCATAGTGGCTCATTTGAACGAAATAGAAATAAACTATAATATGTTACTTCAAAATAAATGAATAATACAAAATGAGAAGAATAACAAACTATAAATAAATAAATATAAAAATTATCCCGACTGCACTTATTTTTATTCTACTGTCGCTTGAATCATACATTTCCCGTTTCGTAAATTGTATTTTAGAGATAAACATTCTTTTTCATCATTTCATATATAAACAAACAAAGCTGAGATTTTTTTTATTGAATAATTACAAACGACTATAAGTTGTCAATCAACAAGGAAGAGAATGAAAATAAAAATACAAACAGTTGAATTAATACTTACAATTCTTTGTTGTATCCATTCATGATGTGAGTAAACTAACGATCCACCCAGATCATTGGTTAACTGATTTTTTGAGATTTGCTCATGAAGTTCTTCGATTGATGAACAAACAATAAGACGAAATCGAAATTCATCTTTAAAAAATTTGGAACTCACCTACAAGAAAATGTTTTTTATTAATAATTAATTTTTCGAAATCGTTTCTCCTAAATGTTGGCAAATTATTTATTAAATAGCTAATTAATTAACTGAATCGGTCATTTCAAAAACCTCTTATGTCACATTTTTTTCCAACATGCTTTTTTTGCAGAAAATGACACTCGTCCTCTTTTCGAGGATTCGTATTATATATGAATTATATATGAATTATATACGTATTATACTATTATATATGAATTAACTCATAATTAAGAATGATGGAGAATATGACTATGTACCATAAAGGTATTAAAATATGACAAATTAATACATGTAAAATGTTAATAAGATTATTTTTAAGTGTAATTCTCAATAATAAGCAAAAAAAAATATGATTACTACGATTTTTTTGGTTAAACTTTATACCACTAACCCTATTTCTCGCTAAAACAACATAAGTCAAGAACTGTTGTTCAGGTTTTTTTCATTATTTCTATTAATAAATTGTAAAGGCTATTCGCTATTTTAATTTTTTACCACTCAAATACTAAATTAAACATAAAAAAGTCCTTTAAAACTCATTTGTTTGTGTATGAAACAGTTTTTATTGATTTCCGAAAAATTCGAATTGAGTGACTTATGAGGTTTTTGAAATGACCGTTTCAACTATATTTACTAAATAAAAACAGTTTTACTAAAATCAAATAATACATAAAAGTTAAGTTCTTGTAATTTTCAAAGAATAATAACTGTTTCTGGCATTGTACGTTTATTTCTTGTTTTGAATATCCTTTCTATATAAATGTTTATTGGTTTAGCTGCACAGGCCAGTTTAGTCTCATGGTTTGCCACTTTATCCAAAATGTCAGAAGTTCTTGAGATGATTACTGAAACAATTTCGCAGATAAATAGTGAATGTTTTGAATGAATAAACCAACATATCGATTAAAAACAGACTTCATGATTTGGTTAGTAATGAATCGCTGCCACAATCAAAAGAAAAATTTATTTGAACGACGCCGCCTCCGAACGAATCCAATCAAACCAACACAAACAGTAGTAGAAATTTAACAATCACCATGTAAAACCAAATATATATAAAGAAGGACATCTGGTAGTAGTATATCGCGAACCTGTATCAACATGGAGTTGACCAAATCTGTAAGCACCTGATTCAGTCTCGGTGATTGAAAGTGTACCTTTCAGCTTATTTGGTAAATATCTCAGTTCTTATTTTTAAAAAGGTTTTGTGTAATAGGAACCATAATAAGCTTCAACAACACTATGCGTTTTGAGGTGTACAATTAATACAATTTTAAATTAGGATAATATGGCGGAAATACAAATAATTTGAAAGATTAAAAATCAATTTTTTTAAAGAATTACCGACACACAACTTTAACGGCGGTCCCAATAACTCAGCTAGTAGCATATTCGTTATTATAGAGTTGTATAGAGTTTCAACTAAAAAGTTGAAAAAACTTCACCGTTAGATATCTTGTTTTAGCCAGTTTTGCAGGTGGATTGTTTAACTTTACCGGGTTCGCTTTGGTAAATAACTGGACTAAACCACATTTCCTAGAGGATATCTTACCAAATTTAAATCAGTTTTGTAGGTGTATAATCTGAGTGAGTCGATTTTGTAAGCGATAACGGGGCAGCATCCCGACAATTATTCCGGACAGTTTGTAAAACCACATTTGATATGTTTATCGCAATTTTGTTTCATAAGCAAATTTTTAATAAGCATTTAAAAAGATTCAGTTTATAAACTTACTTCCGATATTGCTTTTTGAAAAAAGCCAGCCGGTCTTACAACATACACTATTTGAATATTACCAGGAAAATATACAGATATCTTTAACAAAATAGATTTAACAGAAGCCCATCTATCTTTTCTCCGATCAATAATTAAATGAAATCCAGAATCAGCCTCTTGTAACCTTAAAAACAAATTTTTTTTAAAAATTTAAACAATGTTTTGTACAACATAATGCTTACGTAGGAACTGATGCTAAATATAATATTAATTTCTGATAATCTGGATCACTTAATGTTTGAAAATTATTATGATCTGGAAATTGTATAATTGGACAACCATCATTTGATCGGCCACCTGTTATAATTGCAAATTGTGGATGTAATAAATCGGCAACATCAGCAACATTTAACGGTTCTTCAATCGAACTAGTTGACATTTGTGGATTTGGTATAACAACACTATTATTATTACTACTATTTAAACTATTCGTACTGTTAATATTATTTTGATTGTTTATTGCATTTTGATGTAATACTGTTTGTACAGATGCTGTGCTTGATGTAGATGATTGATGTTGAAATATATGCGGATGAGATTGTTGATGAAAGCTTGTAATATTATTATGTATTCCTCCTGAATCTGGATTTTCTGTTGCTTCATCTAATAATAAAGATAAAAAATAATAAAACTTAGTTTTACTATAAATAAGTTTATAAACACGTTTTGTAAAAAAAATTATCTTAACTGAATATTTTCTATTCTTTTAATTTTTTATAAAGAAAAGAAAATTCCACATCAACGATTTACGTGGAAGAACAATACAAAACCGTTGCAATGTAATCGAGGATTGTTGGAATTTTGTATATACAATTGTTAAATAAAAATTTCGATACAGTATGAATTATGATGCACAAATATTTATTTCAATGTCTTTCCCAACAAAATATGAAGGATGATCTTTTTTTTTAAATGGCAACATCAAGTTTCAATTTGAGCTTCGTAGAAAACTGGAAAATTCTTACTATAAATTTTAGAATTTTGAAATCTGATTACATTCTAACCACTTCATAAGACAGCAACAGTTCTTGCAATTTAATGCAAATTTAAAAGATGGTGAAAAAAGGAGTATGAGTTTCATGTTTCGTATAATTGTTTTGAGTCATATAAGGATTCTTAAGTTTGTGCTTTACAAAATATTAAATGTTTGCGTTGCGAAAGAAAGATTGAAATATTTAAGGGATAATGAATTGTAAGTAAAGTAAATTAAAATATAATACTTTGCAGTTTTATGGTATTGTTACGATTACAGAAAAATCTAGACTATTACGGTCACTTCTAGGAGAATCAAATCAACAAAATACTACAACAAGTTAATGAAATGAATCGTGTTGTTGTTGTACTTCTTAGAACTTGGGTCGACTTGAATGATTTTATGAATAAAATCAGCATAACGTTAATTAATCGAATATTTTCTCAAGGTCTCTAGAAAGTGACCTCGAATGATCTAGATAATGCAAAATCGTATATAAAGAGGGATGTCTTGCAAGACAGAGTTAGTTTTATTTTAAACCTGCGATAGTGAAGTTAAAATTATAAAAGTGATTTTTAAAATTAGTTTTTGTGAATAAAGTTTTAAGTGTTATTGAGAAGAAATATTTTGTATATTATTTTGAACGTTGTGAATTGGAAATTTCTACAATAAATCGTTGGAGTTTCGAAGTTGTTGGAAGAATATTCTAGTTAAGAATATTGTTCGTTGTATTGTTTTCCTGTTATTGTGGAACAATTAAGGTGTTGAATACTCAATAAAACCTGGTGTTTGTGTTTACTAATCAGTGATCGAACTCTGAAGAGATTTGGGAATTGCGTTTATCGAATTGTGAGTTAGGCCAATTCGAAGTAAGGTTAGAAAAACATAACAGTATCTTTAGTTTGATTAGTCCGATTTATTTTTATTATGGAATAATTAATACAGAGTATTTCATTCACATCTGTTTGACAGGCATTAACTGAAAACTAAATATCCCAATTTATACTTCTTGGGTCCTATTGAAGGTTGAATTTTGTTTTGTGTTGTAAAGTAATAGAAACCTCTTTGTTTAGTTGTTATTGTAACGTATTCATGGGTTCGTTTACCGACATCTTTAAGCAACAAAAAACCGCTGCAACTTTGGGATTTGTTCATATAGTGTACAGTTTCCAGACTGTTAAAATTCTTTGGCAACTTAAATAAATTCTCTAAATTACAGCTACGGTAGACATAATGGTGACTGGTGTTGTCTATTTACCTAAATAAATGTTGTCTATTTACCAAAAACAATAATATTATTAATATTTAATTAACAACCATTATTTATTTATAATTATGTTGGAATATAAATAAAACTAAAATGATGTAAGCAAATAATAATATAACAGCGAACAGAGAAGCATAGGTTATAGTAGATCAGATACATATATAAAAATATATAAAGCATCTGAAACCGTTTGCTTATGCTACAAACAAACAAAACAGAACAACAATTTTTTTATTTATAAAACAGATTAGAGTTATTTGCATTGGTTAATGAAATCCGGTTAATAGCAACCAATATACATACTTTGCGGTACATACTTTGCAATATGCCCGTTTTGTGAGGCGAATATATAGTCATAACCTGACATGTACACTTCTACACAAGTCCTTTATGCAATCCTCATTATCAAGAACTGAAGACATTTTTGAAAAAAGTCAATAGCCTTGAATGGTCTGATTCGCAGAAATCTTTTAACTTTAGATAGCTTGATCTATATATTGATCCTAACATGCTACTTTGGATTCCTGAAAAAGTGAAAAATTCTCCCACAGTGTGACTGCTTCAAGACTGCTTCATGTTCTTCCAGACAAAAGCTGCATGTTAAATCATTTCCTACTCCAAGCTAAATTATCACTTAGTAAAATAAAAGTAGGTAGGTAGGAAAAACGAGTCGTGCCTCTTTGCAGATGTTTGCTTTTTAAGACTTTTCATGTTTGTTATTAAGGCTCTTCATCACTTTTGCCACTCTTTTCAAATTTGTTTGTTTTTTCTGCTCGCACTTGACCAACGTTTTATTTCAATATCAATTTTTGGTATTATTCATGTGTTTAATTACTCCGTAGTTCGTACATCAGTCCTTTACTCCACTTTTTCAGTGCGAGTAGCTTAATAAAACATAAAATTCTAAAATAAAAGCGGGAAAATACAATGAAAAAATATGAAGGGGCTGAAATCTCACAGCTCTAAGATATCAAGACTTCGGTTTTGGTTAAAGATTTTGTATAGTTTTCGGCATACAACTTTTATGAGGACATTGTTTCTAGTTTTGGGCAGAGATGTTTATCAAACATAAAACTCTTTGTAAAAGTCCATGTATTTTTTTAACTCTGTTTAGAAATTTATTACAAAACTAACAGGCAACATCAATTCGTTGCCGGAAAATTATAACAAATCATAAATTAACATAATTTAGTGAAAAGATGATACAATCACTAATCAGCAAACCTACTCAAACCTCTCCATTTAGATTTTCGAGAAAATATTACAAAATCAAAAATTCATATTTCTTTCAATATTCCAAAAATATTCCAAAAATTATAATAAAAAAAACTTTAAACTATTTTTCAATATTCTAAAATATTCCAAAAATTATAACAAAATCAAAGATTGAAACTTTTTTCAGAATTCTAAAAATATTGCAAATATTGTAACAAAATCACAAATTGAAACTTTTTCCAATTGTATTCTTATAATATTGCAAAAATTATAACAAAATCAATAACACAAACTTTTTTCAAAATTCCAAAAATATTCCAAAAAGTATAACAAAATCAAAAATTTCCATGTCCAATTTCATTTTTGATTAAATTTCATGTCATACAAATAATTAATTTCATTTTTTGCATAAAAATTGGTAAAAAAAATGAAAATCATTCTTTTGACACACTTGACAATATTTTTTTGACAAACTTATAATGCAATAATCTAGTTTTTGGCCTCACATATCTATCCTGACCATAAAGATTTCTCCAAATTCAATCCCAAGTAGCAAAACTGGTATTGCTTTGGAATGTCATTTCTTAATTCTAACTTAATCCATTCGTTTTTTGGTATTTTAAATTTTTGTTTCTTTAATGCTTCTTAAATCGCTCTTGAAATGGTACTTTCAGCTTGGCATTAAATCGGTATGTAAGATCTCACTTAAAGTATTCTTAAAGACTTCTTAATTTGGTATGCATATCAACATCTTAAATCGGAATGTATGAGCACGCATAAAGAATTCTTAAAGGCTTCTTAATTTGGTATGTATATTAGAAGTATTAAATCAGTATGATGTGCCTTCTTTAATTCGTCGAATATTGGTACATTCCATAAGTTAGTAGTCATGTACACTGAAAAAATATGTTGGTAAATTCTACAATATTAGTTAAACCAAATAAATTTTGTAGCATCATATACAATTTAGTACGATTGACAAAACGTTTTACCGTTTGACAAATGCTTTGTATGTTGTTCTTAATTTTAGATCATGCTACAAAATTAATTTGATTGTTATTATTGTTATTGTTATTATAATTTGATTGATTATAGATTACACCACCTTTTTTTTCCAGTGTACATGTTCAAAACTAATCATACCCAAAATAGTATATATTCGTTCTTGGTTTTTCTCCCGAATTAAGAAGGAATATCAACTTTTTTGGTATTGTGTCATACTAAATTAAGAAGATATTTGAACTTAATTTGAGAATTTTCCTTCTACTTGAGTAAGAACAAAATTCCGCCATATTTTCACACAGCAATTTTTAAGAATTAATTTGAAAAAATTTCCGTTAAAATATAAACATTAAATATTGCACGAATTTTTTATTTTTACTTATATTTAGATAGCTAACAACGATGTGAGCATGAATATGTCGGGGTTTGATCTACAAATAATTTAAAATATAATTTAGGGCGCATTGAATTTTGGCATATTTTCAACAATTGTAAAAAGTTAGAGAAATCATGGAGGCGTTCCAATTTCACCATAAAACTCGTTTCGTTTGCAAATATCGGTTTAATATTTTCTTAAAACTGATTTTAAACCTTACATATAATTTTTATTTATTTATCAATTCTTTCATTAAATTTTAAAACAGCATAACATGTCATATTTTTTTGTTTCATTTCAACATTGTCTATTACTTTAATTTAAATCAATTTAATATAGATAAAGAGAGATAGAAATTCTGCGTCACTCTTTGACTTTGATAGTATATATCAAAAAATAACATACCGATTTAAGAAAGACTTAAGCTGGAGTTAAGAAGGAGTTGAAAAATAACATACCTATTTAAAAAGCAAATAAGATAGAAATACGCTTCTTAATCCGTTTTATCGAACCGCCCACATGGGCCTTTTTGTACTTAATTCAAACTTAAATCCCTCTTTAAGAAGGCGCGTTGCTTTGTTTAAGTCTTCTTAAATCTTTCTTTAAGTACTGACAATCACTATTTTTGCTACTTGGGATGTTCCTACTCGTAATCACTTAAAATTAACGTTTTTTAAGCAAAAATTAACGTTTTTTAAGCAAAAAATTAGCAAATTTCCTTGTTTTGACACACTTGACGATTTTTTAGCCACACTTCCGGGACAGCTATCGAACACATCGTTCTTTCGGCTCTTACCATTGAGTATACGAGTTTACATTGAGTTTAGAAATAAAAATTTTTGAAATTCTCTAGCCGTTCTCTAGATTTCGTCGGTTGTGACGACCGGCCGGCCGGCCGGGCGTCAGACAGACATACATTTTTTTTTTGCTCTTTTAGAATCAGTACGTCCTAAAACGTCGAGAAATGCCAAAAAAAGTGAGGGTAAGAATTTCACTTTTGGCTCGAGAATGTAACACCTATAGGTCTTTCAGATCGAAGTAATATCGTTTTTACTTTTAAATTAAAATAAATATTCTCTTTCATTCAAATGCTTATCATTTAGATAATTTTTGTTTTAAATTTAATGATTTGCTACGTTTTAAAAATAGAAATAAATTATTTATCTCAAAGTTTTGTTCAATTATGTAAGTACCCGTGTTCCTTTTAGGTAAACTTGCTACCCGAACCGAATTTTAAATGGAACGACTTAAATGTGAGGTGTATTAGATTTTTGATCTACTACAACTCAAATTCTTTCTTACCACACGTTTCCGACATTTTTTTTTGACAATAAATTGTTTTGACAATTTTAAAAAATAATATTGCTAAACAACGTAAAAGAAAATTATTAGTTTGACAAAATTTTAAGTTTAAATTTTATTTTGAGTTTGTTAAATTTAAGAAAATGAATTAAATATTAAAAAATTTCTGAAAATTAAAATTATGATTCATGCAAAATATAAACAATTAAAGAAAGTTGGACAGAAATATGACATTTAGGCTAGAAATTCTAAATTTGTATAAGCATTTGGGCAAACATATTTGAAATTATTCTCTAAACTGACAAAAACTCTGGCGGTGAATAGAAGCGTAAGTTTGTCACGTAGCTTTACCATCATTTGATATGGTTAACTTGAAAACGAAATTTAGTACAAAAGTAAAGGAAAATGTGGTAAATGGAACACACTTAGTGTTGTTAGGGAAATAAATCAAGACTTAAGAGGATGAGGAAAAAGTACTAATTTTCTTCTTTCGCATACGGAAAGAAATTATAAAATATAATCGTCTCTAAAGGAGTAAAATAAAAAAAAATTATTTTTAGGAGTAGGAATGATATAAAAAAAAATATTGCGACGCTGATGCATAGGCTGACTTCACCACAGCTCTGGAAACATAGTGTTCTGGATATATAATGAGCTAATATCCATAAAATACTTTAATTAAAAGCTAACCAATATTATGGACTTCGTAGTTCTAATAATAAAAATATTGAAGCAGGCAGTAGTATCCCAACAAACATAAATTCTGTTGTACGAAAAAAAGTAAAAAAAATTTTATCGGAAGTGACAAAGCGGAAGTTAGGATGCCGAACTGTTGTAAACCGTACTAAATGTGTATGTACCAAATTTCATCCAACTCGATTATCAGGTACTGTAACGCGCACGAAGCGTGTTACGAGTAATTTTCACTCGTTCAGAGGTCCAAATGCGATCTGGTGCTCCGACTTTGCTTGGTTGTGGGCGTGGGAAATAATTTTGGACTTAAACGAATGTTTATAGATCGCAGGAAGTAAAAGGAAAAAGGTAGGGCAGTTAGGACATAAGACAAAATCCGAACATTGAAAAAAAAACACTTCTACATCATGTTCCTATGAAACAAAACAATAAAATTCAACAAAGAAAATTGTGGTTCATACTAATAATTATTTATTTAGCAAAATTAATTAAACTTTTCGTTACTTTAATAAGAAGAAAAAGAAAATTATAATTAATTATAAAGAACTAATCAAAATGAAATTGAATTAAAAAAACTAATATCTAAAATTTAAGAGACCAAATTTTAATAAATTATTCAAATTTAATATAATTTATCTATTCAGAAATACACTACGAACTAATAATTTCAAAATAATAGAATAAAAAAACTAATTAAAGATAAAAAAAACCTGTTACAAAGCGATCCACGCTACTCCATTTGTGTTCCGCAAGCGCTTGTGGAAGAATGTGAGCTGTTGGATTAAACTACGAAATAAAGAAAAAGAAAAAATTAGCAAATGAATAATTTAAATATAGTTAATACTAATAAGTATTTTTAAAATCTATGTTTCACTATTGAATTACTGATCATCAGTTTGGAATCTCGTTGTCAATCCTTTGGCTTCTATGTATGTCATACTTTCACGCTGATTTCTTATGTCCTCGACAGCAAACGTTTAAATACGACCTTTTTAACTGATAGATTAGCTGCACTTATACTGGATCTTTATTTTAAGTTTATTGACCAGGTAGTTCCGTTATAGTAAAACGTTTCTTGATGAAATTCTTTTAAATATAATCAATTGCGAACGTAGAAAAACTATTCTTTTATTTAATTTACTATTGCTTGTTTTAAAGTTAGATCCTTGTTTTAAAAACTGTTTAGCATCCCAATAGATTTTTTAGTAGGCATATTGATCAATAAATTAGTTACATTTGTTTAAAAATATGTTTTATATTGTACTATTTTTCCTTTTAGCACATTTTTCTTTGATCATACAATGTAGTATAAAATTTAAATTATATTTTAGAAATTTGATTATTTGTTTCACGAATAAAATCACAAATCGAATAAAACTGTTTTTTTCTTCAAATAAATGTTAATTAATGAAAAATTTCAACTTAAAGATTTTGTTATTAGTATATTTATAACACTAAATTATTTGTTTGTTTGTGACGTAGTCACTGTTTAAATGTTTATAGCTACGAGAATGTTTCTCGCTTTGTTTATATGTTTAGATATTTTAAACTATGAACCACAATTAAAACAAAACATAACAACTTTAAGGAACTTAATTAAACAAAACTTAAATTACTTTTGAAATACAAATTAGAACTTTCAGACTCAAAAATTTTTAATTTAATTTAATTTCAAGCTTAAACTTTAAGTAAATTTTACTTTGATTAGTGAAATTATTGGTTTGATTTAATTCAATTAATTAAGTTTTTGAAGCAAAATATTCATATGCTAATTTTGATAATTTTTATTAAATCTTACACAAAATCAAAAACCAACTAACTCATCTTTCGATTTTTCTTCCAAAAAAACCTCAAATTTTCATCAGTTAATCTCCGTTAATCAGACTAGGCTTGGTTATTCCCATATATGGAATAATATATTTATTGGCAGGACAAATACAATAACAAATGATAACAAGTTGTTTCCGTATCAAAAAAAACACAAAGTTGTTATTGCAACAATATACTTTTGCAACATACAACTTGCATGCAATATGCATTTTTTTCATATTAAGTTTTTTTTTCCTATTAGAATCTGTAATTTATTTCATTTAATTATAAATTTATTATTTTAGGACCTTTTTATAACAAAAATTGTTTTAATGGAAAAAATTAATTTTCTTGTGAAGTGAAGCGAAATCATTAGAAATACAATAGAATGAAAACAATCTTGTAGTCCATAAAAATGGGCTACAAATCGTGGTGCTGCCCTACGACCCATGAAAAGTCTCAAGCCGGGCAAAAGATAAAAAATAAAGGATTAGAGGAAAAACTAAACATGCTTTGCGTATGAATTTTGAATATCTTTCAGGTGATATACGCCTAAGTTGCTACCTTTTTCGTCCACACAACGATATGCAACATTTCCGATCCTCTCTTTGATTATTGCTTTGATGAACTTTGGTGCAAGCTTTGCCGAGAATCTTTTTGTGGCATCGCTCTGAGGAAAATTTCTGACATATACTGAATGTCCCACAGGAAATGACCTTTGACGACTCCGCAAGTTATATTGCTTGGCATGCTGTAGTGACGATTGTTGTAACCTTTCTATTATGTCATTTTTCATTAATTCAAGGTGCGTTGAAGGATCCAATGTTTCTACGTCTGCTTCTCCTAAACATTGTAGTTCTCGTAAAACTTGGTATTGATCACCATGATTAATCATATGTCGACCAAACAGAGCATAATATGGGTTTTTTCCGATAGAATCATGAAACGCAGTACGCAGTGCACCTCCAATTTCATCCAAATGAGCATCCCACTCACGATGATCAGTTTTTAAATAGGATCGTATTGCTGATAATAAGGTTCGATTTACTCGTTCCGATGAATTCGATTGGGGGCTGTATTTTGGGGTGAGAATATGTGCGATATTTAGTTTCGACAGGAAGGTTTTAAAATTTTTAGAAATAAACTGTTTCCCGTTATCAGAAACTATAGATTCGGGTACACCAAATAAATTAAAAATCCTTTTCTGTAAAACTTGTATTGCTGTCTGTGTCGTAGCTGATCTTAATGGCTCTAAGATGACAAATTTGCTAAAATGATCGATAACAACCATTACATAACAAAATCCCAATCGAGTTCTTGGATATGGGCCAAGAAAGTCAATAAATATACGTTGCCAAGGAATAGTGGGTATGTGAAAGCTTCCCATTGGAGGTCGTGTGGAATAATTAGGAGCTTTACATGTTTTACAAATATCACATTTATTCACATAATTCTTAACATCCCTAAACATATTAGGCCAGTAGTATAACCGACGTAAACGTTCAAATGTCCTTTCAATGCCAGCGTGACCAGCCGAAGGAGAATCGTGATGTGATTTTAAAAGTTCAGGTACTAATAGTTCAGGAACGTATAAACGATACAAAGTATCAGCCAAATTACCACCATTATTTGCTTTGATGAAAACCTTTCCATCTCGTACAACCAAATTACATTTGTGTGATAAATTATTAACCTTTTCAACAAGACTCACATAACCAGGAGACCGAAATGCATCATCATTTAGACAAAGAGACTCGACATCTTCTTTTGTTAACGCTTCAGATGAAAAGGTTCGAGAGAGAGTATCCGGAACTATGTTTTTCTTCCCTTCTCTGTGAATGATTCTGAAATTAAATCCCTGGAGCTTCAGACTCCAACGAGCTAAGCGTCCTGTTAGATCTTTTTGTTGATTTAACCATTGAAGACTCGCATGATCACTAATTATGACAAACTCGTAACCTTCAATATACGGTCTGAATTTCTTTACACTTAATACGGCCGCATAACATTCTAACTCAGTGACGTTATAATTCCTCTGAGACCGGTTTAACTTTCGCGAAAAGAAAGCGATGGGGTGATCGAAGCCTTCATTATCCTTCTGAAACAAAACACTACCAACTCCACTCTTTGACGCATCACATTGGATATAAAAAGTGCGTTGGAAATTAGGGTGTACCAAAACGGGGGCAGAAGTCAGTTTATTTTTGATATCGTCAAATGCATTCTGACAGGCATCAGACCATAGAAACTTTTTCTTACCGAGTAGATCGGTTAGCGGAGAGGCAATAGAAGCGTAGTTTGGGATAAAACGGGAATACCAACCCGACATGCCCAGAAATCTCCGAACATGGCGAGGAGTTTTAGGAATAGGAAATGACACAACCGCATCTACCTTTCCTGGATCAGCCTTTAAGCGACCACCACCAACAACAAATCCCAAGTAGCGTGTGTATGTGAGACAAAATTTGCTTTTTTCAATGTTTATGGTAAGCTTAGCCTGCCTTAAACGTTGTGCTACTTCAGAAAGAAGTAGTAAATGTTCATCCAGCGTAGCTGATATGACTAGCAAATCGTCTAAGTACACGAATACTTGATCATGGAGTTGATGCGGTATTACTTTATCCATTAGCTTACACATAGTTTGTGGTGCGTTGCACAGTCCAAACGGCATAACCGTGAACTGGTACAACGGCCGACCAGGAACTGTAAACGCTGTCTTGTCTCGGGATGCAGGATGAAGAGGGATCTGCCAGAATGCATCCTTCAAATCAATTGTACTGATAAAATACGTGTCTTTTAAGCGACTTAAAAGACCGTCAATTATTGGTAACCCATACGCATCCTTAACGGTGACGTTATTTAGTTTTCGTGCGTCCAGACAAAACCTTTTTTTACCATTAGCCTTGCTGACCATCGTGACTGGATTATTCCAGGACCTGGAACTTTCCTCGATGACCCTCAAAGCTAACATCCTATCTATTTCATCGTACAGCTCTTTTTGAACGATAGGAGACACAGGATAAAAGCGCTGTTTTATAGGTTTAGCCTGTCCCACGTCGATGGAATGACTAAGGAAGTGTGTCTTGCCAAGACCCTCACGGGCAAACGAAGGAAAAGATTCAACAACAGAGTGCAGTTTAGCAAATTCAGCAGGATCAAGTGAGTGTTGATCTGGAAGTGGTAGAGAAGGAGGCGTATTAAGTGTAAGGTCTGCAATAATTTGAGGTTTAATATTGAAAAGTTTCCAAAAATCTATTCCCAGGTAAAGTTGCTGGCTTAACCCAGGTGCTACAAATATTCTCATCATACGTTGTTTTCCAGCGTACGAAACGAAAGCTCTAATATGACCTAAAATTCGTTGTGCTTCACCAGAGGCCGTAGAAAGTAATGTAGGTTGATTGTAGAAGCGAATGCCTGAGTTTTTCAAAAATTGTTCAGAACCTTTTCCAAGAACCGTTATGCTAGCACCGCTATCAAGTAAGCCTCGTAAAGGGATACCAGCTATTTCAACATCAGCATAAGGGCGATCGTCTAATCCATCAACAATACAAGCCGCAGCCACAGATTTCTTAATAGAGCGACGCAAGCGGAAGTATTTGATATTTCGTGAGATTTTATTTGGTTTGTTTTGAAATTTTGAAGGGTTTGAAATTATATTGTTTGAAATTACTTTTGGTTGTTTTTCGAAAGTCGCCGGTAGAACTCTGGATCGGTATTCGATGCTGTTTCTTCCATCCGGGGTCGCTGGCTGGGAATCTGTGAAGTAATCGGGAAGGGTTGACTCCCAATTCGCACCTCCCTCCTCATGTTTCCCTGACACTTAACGCAATACTCAAATATAATGTCAGACTGGCCACATCCACGACAAAAAACATGTTGAAGTTCGTTGGGACAGTGATAGTACAAATGTCCATGTACACCACAATTCCAACACTTGACTTTCTCAAACAACTGTTTAGGAAATACCAATGGCGGATATTTATTAACTGGAAGGTTATATGAAGTGTTGAAAGCTGAAACATTAGGTTGTGAAAGAAATTGTTGAGACATAAACGGTTGAAAAACAATAGGAGGAGAATTTTCATCGATTGGACCATCCATTTCATGCACTTGGCGGGTGCGAGGATCGACAGGTCGATTGAAGAAGGTGGGTCTTGATCCAAAATTAATTTGCCGTTCAGGAACAAAAGCTAATTGTCTCCAGGTAGACTCGATCGAAACGCATTCATCAAACAGTTCCGATGAAGTTTGAAATCGCTTTCCTGCTAGTCTTTCTTTTAATCCAGTTCTCATGTTGCCATGAAGAATTAACATCAACTCGAAGTCATTCAGAGGAGCAGACAAGGAAAGAGTCAGCTCAGAGATTGCAGTAAAAAAATCTTGAAAAGTTTCTTCAGGTTGTTGCTTTCTCCCGCAAATTGACTGCCGAACATCGAAATCGTTACGCGTGTCTTGAAATTGTTTTCTCATTGCTGTGCTAAGCTCTGACCAGGATCTAGGGTGGTTTGTTTCCTTGTAGGACCAATACCAGTTCAAAGCTTTGCCTTTTAGCAAATGTTGTATATCAGTAAGTAGTCTAAATTCGGGTAGATTATACGAGGACGCGTTAGTTTCGACTCTGTACAAAAATCGTTCCACATTGAGTCCGGTTTTTGACCCATCGAAATATAAATTCCAATGATGAACAATTGACGGTCTACATGAGTTATCAGACATCGAAGAAGTACGATTATTGAACTCTCGAGGATTGTGCATATTATGATGATTTGGACTGGAAGTAACTAGACCACTTTCAACAGTAGTAGTGGCTCCAACAATATTTTCTAATGCGGTAGGATGTAACTGCGATGCTTTTGCAATCAGTTGCTGTAACAATATTCGATCTTTAATTAAATCATCAGTGTAGATTTTGTTATTATTATCTACTGAAATTGGCAGTTGATGCTTTGTCATATCGGCAAACGGTGTAGATAAACTAGATAAAGTAGTATTAGTACTTGAAGATGTATTTGTTAAAGGTGGTTGTTTCAAAATAGGTGGCGGAATGCTTTTAAAATAAGGTAATTTATCACCAGAATTTGAAGGTGTAATTTTCAACGGAAATTCGTTAAAACGTACTGAATTAGAATGTAGGTTGACATCGGAGTTATGAACAACGTTATTAGGAAATGAGTTTGGCTGAATAGAGGTGTTCAAAAATGTTTGTTGAGACTCGACTGGACAAGTAGAGGCTGTGTAAGAAGACTGATTTGGTATAGAAGAGAGCGGTGGTTGCTTAGGAATGGTTCCAGTATAGGATGTAGCAGGTAAAACATTATCTTGTTCAGATTCAGACCTTTCCTCCACATTATGAATAATAACTTTAGCCGTGCTAATGTCGAGATCATCCAGTTTTTGAATTGATTCATTTAGATCAGAACTTTCTACAGACACTTCGTTTAATGTATGCACCATTTCATCGCAAAGGTTAATGGTTGGAGGATATTCCTCGCCAACAGCCGGTGATGTTGAAATACGCAATAGACGAGATCGGAAATGTTGCACACGCGATTTCATAGCCGAGAGAATTAAACCTAGTTGATCGGACGGTGATTTTAATGAATCTTTAAAAGATTCTTGTATTTCGATTAATTTCTTTGCGCACAATGCAACTTCCCTTTTAGGATTTGAACGTGCAGCGGCATGAGCAGACTTTGGTGCAATCTCATTACCAATTGCTTCTTCTTCTAAATAATGTTTAAGCAAAGATATTTGCACTGATTGTAAACCTTTAATATTTCTAATTTCGCATTCTATTCTCAACTCATCAGGTTCGAGAAGTTGAGGATCCATATTGAGTGTAATAAGTAATTAAAAAAAACAAAATATAATATAGAAAGAGGATCTGAATTAATAATGTGCAATGTGATGTTATAATTTAAACGTCAAACAATTGCAAAAATAACCAAACTTCTATGAGAAATTGAATTAATAATCAAACGTTTGATATAATAGAAAGAATATTCCTATGCTTAGTATTAATAATATTACTTAAATATAATAAAAAATAATTTTTTAAACTGATTCCTAGTTGAATTCTTAAATAATAAAAAAATTTAGAAATTCAAATTTGAAATTTGATAAGTGAAAGTTAAATTCACTGAAAAAAAAAAACAATTTGATTTAAATAAATTATATGTCCAGATAATGTCCTATATCTTCACTGCCAGGGAAGGGATTTTTAAAAGGATGAGGATAGGAATAAGGTTGAAAAATAGAATAAAAAAAGTAATACGTATTGATTCAACAATTGGTTCAATCGGCTAATAACGAAAGTTTTACCACAAATCCAATTTCTTAATAAGTTGCTTCAAATCGAAACAATAGGGATTGGATTATAAAAGAACTTACATATAAGAAACTAGACTTAAAATTAGTTACTAAATGCTAACCAACACTAGGAGTCGAAACACCAAAAGTGGAAACTAGTGTGAGTATTCATAACAAAAATTACGACAAAAACAAACTGGAAATAAAAAATCAAAACATTAAATTAATAGATATTTCAATAAACCGCTTCTAATCGTTAAATGTGACTTTATCGTTATGTTGTATCTATGAGATTATAATAAACCGTATTAACATATAAAGACTAATATATTGATAGGGTTTTAATCAAAAATCGAAACAAAAATGTTGAACAATAAATATTGTGAACCGTTAGAATTGTAGAAACCGGTTATTTGACCGTTTTTTTGGGCGCCAACTGTAACGCGCACGAAGCGTGTTACGAGTAATTTTCACTCGTTCAGAGGTCCAAATGCGATCTGGTGCTCCGACTTTGCTTGGTTGTGGGCGTGGGAAATAATTTTGGACTTAAACGAATGTTTATAGATCGCAGGAAGTAAAAGGAAAAAGGTAGGGCAGTTAGGACATAAGACAAAATCCGAACATTGAAAAAAAACACTTCTACATCATGTTCCTATGAAACAAAACAATAAAATTCAACAAAGAAAATTGTGGTTCATACTAATAATTATTTATTTAGCAAAATTAATTAAACTTTTCGTTACTTTAATAAGAAGAAAAAGAAAATTATAATTAATTATAAAGAACTAATCAAAATGAAATTGAATTAAAAAAACTAATATCTAAAATTTAAGAGACCAAATTTTAATAAATTATTCAAATTTAATATAATTTATCTATTCAGAAATACACTACGAACTAATAATTTCAAAATAATAGAATAAAAAAACTAATTAAAGATAAAAAAAACCTGTTACAAAGCGATCCACGCTACTCCATTTGTGTTCCGCAAGCGCTTGTGGAAGAATGTGAGCTGTTGGATTAAACTACGAAATAAAGAAAAAGAAAAAATTAGCAAATGAATAATTTAAATATAGTTAATACTAATAAGTATTTTTAAAATCTATGTTTCACTATTGAATTACTGATCATCAGTTTGGAATCTCGTTGTCAATCCTTTGGCTTCTATGTATGTCATACTTTCACGCTGATTTCTTATGTCCTCGACAGCAAACGTTTAAATACGACCTTTTTAACTGATAGATTAGCTGCACTTATACTGGATCTTTATTTTAAGTTTATTGACCAGGTAGTTCCGTTATAGTAAAACGTTTCTTGATGAAATTCTTTTAAATATAATCAATTGCGAACGTAGAAAAACTATTCTTTTATTTAATTTACTATTGCTTGTTTTAAAGTTAGATCCTTGTTTTAAAAACTGTTTAGCATCCCAATAGATTTTTTAGTAGGCATATTGATCAATAAATTAGTTACATTTGTTTAAAAATATGTTTTATATTGTACTATTTTTCCTTTTAGCACATTTTTCTTTGATCATACAATGTAGTATAAACTTTAAATTATATTTTAGAAATTTGATTATTTGTTTCACGAATAAAATCACAAATCGAATAAAACTGTTTTTTTCTTCAAATAAATGTTAATTAATGAAAAATTTCAACTTAAAGATTTTGTTATTAGTATATTTATAACACTAAATTATTTGTTTGTTTGTGACGTAGTCACTGTTTAAATGTTTATAGCTACGAGAATGTTTCTCGCTTTGTTTATATGTTTAGATATTTTAAACTATGAACCACAATTAAAACAAAACATAACAACTTTAAGGAACTTAATTAAACAAAACTTAAATTACTTTTGAAATACAAATTAGAACTTTCAGACTCAAAAATTTTTAATTTAATTTAATTTCAAGCTTAAACTTTAAGTAAATTTTACTTTGATTAGTGAAATTATTGGTTTGATTTAATTCAATTAATTAAGTTTTTGAAGCAAAATATTCATATGCTAATTTTGATAATTTTTATTAAATCTTACACAAAATCAAAAACCAACTAACTCATCTTTCGATTTTTCTTCCAAAAAAACCTCAAATTTTCATCAGTTAATCTCCGTTAATCAGACTAGGCTTGGTTATTCCCATATATGGAATAATATATTTATTGGCAGGACAAATACAATAACAAATGATAACAAGTTGTTTCCGTATCAAAAAAAACACAAAGTTGTTATTGCAACAATATACTTTTGCAACATACAACTTGCATGCAATATGCATTTTTTTCATATTAAGTTTTTTTTTCCTATTAGAATCTGTAATTTATTTCATTTAATTATAAATTTATTATTTTAGGACCTTTTTATAACAAAAATTGTTTTAATGGAAAAAATTAATTTTCTTGTGAAGTGAAGCGAAATCATTAGAAATACAATAGAATGAAAACAATCTTGTAGTCCATAAAAATGGGCTACAGTACAGAAGTTATTGAGCTTCCAAAATAACAGGTGCTTGGAGGACCCCCTACCACTTTGTTCACTATCGCTAAAAAACTAATCAGTTCCTTGCCATACATATTTGCATCTTTTTGCAAAGTGTAATCAAAATTACTTAACGAACGAATGTTGTATGCTTCCAACAAACATTGAAACAATAAACAGGCGTTCGGGAGGACCCCACCACTTATCACAATATTGTCCAAAAACTAGTCAATTCTTTGTCAATAAAGTCTTTATCTTTTTTCAAAGTGCCATTAAAATTGATTAATGAATGAAATCTGTATGCTCCCAACAAACTTTAAAAACCAAGTGTGAAAAGTCAGCAGTTGTATGGTAGATCCCCCGCCACTTTGATCAATGTGTCCCAAAAGATGATAATTATCTTCTTACACTAATTGAAACCTTTCCATAAGTTTTATCATAATCACTTCATTATTGTAAGCTGTAGTGTGCATAAAGATACTGAAAAAACTGCCAACAATTAAAAAAAATTTTTTTTACCGGAAGTAAAAAACCGGAAGTTGGGATGCAGAATTTTTGTAAATCATACTAAATGCTTATGTACAAAGTTTCATCCAATTCGATTATCAGGTACAGATGTTATTGAGCAAAAAAAAAAACAGGTGTATGGGAAAGTGTTATCAAAATTGGTTCACGAACGAATGCTGTGTGCTCCCAACAAACATTGAAAAAATGATGACACAGTAAACAGGTGTTCGGGAGACCCCGTACCACTTATCCCAATATTGTCCAAAAACTAATCAGTTCCTTGTCATTTAAGTCTCCATCTTTTTCCAAAGTGTCATTAGAATTGATTAATGAATGAAGTCTGTATGCTCCCAACAAACTTTAAAAACAAAGTGTGAAAAGTCAGCAGTTGTATGGTAGACCCCCCGCCACTTTGATCAATGTGTCCCAAAAGATGATAATTATCTTCTTACACTAATTGGAACCCTATTTCATAAGTTTCATCATAATCACTTCATTATTGTAGGCTGTATTGTGCATAAAGACACTGAAAAAACTTAAAAAAAATATTGCGACGCTGATGCATAGGCTGACTTCACCACAGCTCTGGAAACATAGTGTTCTGGATATATAATGAGCTAATGTCCATAAAATACTTTAATTAAAAGCTAACCAATATTATGGACTTCGTAGTTCTAATAATAAAAATATTAAAGCAGGCAGTAGTATTCCAACAAACATAAATTCTGCCATTAAAATTGATTAATGAATGAAATCTGTATGCTCCCAACAAACTTTAAAAACCAAGTGTAAAAAGTCAGCAGTTGTATGGTAGATCCCCAGCCACTTTGATCAATGTGTCCCAAAAGATGATAATTATCTTCTTACACTAATTGAAACCTTTCCATAAGTTTTATCATAATCACTTCATTATTTTAGGCTGTAGTGTGCATAAGGATACTGAAAAAACTGCCAACAATTAAAAAAAATTTTTTTTTACCGGAAGTAAAAAACCGGAAGTTGGGATGCAGAATTTTTGTAAATCATACTAAATGCTTATGTACAAAGTTTCATCCAATTCGCTTATCGGGTACAGAAGTTATATAGCTTTCAAAATAACAGGTGCTCCAGGGACCCCCCACCACTTTGTTCACTATCGCTCAAAAACTAATCAGTTCTTTGTCATACATGTTTGCATTTTTTTCCAAAGTGTCATCCAAATTGGTTCACGAACGAATGCTGTGTGCTCCCAACAAACATTGAAAAATGATGACACAGTAAACCAGTGTACGGGAGACCCCGTACCACTTATCCTAATATTGTCCAAAAACTAATCAGTTCCTTGTCATTTAAGTTTCCATCTTTTTCCAAAGTGTCATTAGAATTGATTAATGAATGAAGTCTGTATGCTCCCAACAAACTTTAAAAACAAAGTGTGAAAAGTCAGCAGTTGTATGGTAGACCCCCCGCCACTTTGATCAATTTGTCCCAAAAGATGATAATTATCTTCTTACACTAATTGGAACCCTATTCCATAAGTTTCATCATAATCACTTCATTATTGTAGGCTGTAGTGTGCATAAAGACACTGAAAAAACTTCAAAAAAGTACAAAAAAATTTTTTTTACCGGAAGTAAAAAACCGGAAGTTGGGATGCAGAACTATTGTAAACCGTACTACATACTCATGTACCAAGTTTTATCCAATTCGCTTTTCAGGTACAGAAGTTATAGAGCTTTAAAAAAAACAGGTGCTCCAGGGACCCCCCACCACTTTGTTCACTATCGCTCAAAAAACTAATCAGTTCTTTGCCATACATGTTTCCATCTTTTTCCAAAGTGTCATCAAAATTCGTTCACGAGCGAATGCTGTGTGCTCCCAACAAACATTGAAAAAAGTGTGACACATTAAACAGGTGTTAGGGAGGACCCCCACCACTTATTCCAATATTATCCAAAAACTAATCAGTTCTTTGTTACTTAAGTCTCCATCATTTTCCAAAGTGTCATTAAAATAAATTAATGAACGAAGTCTGTTTGCTCCCAACAAACTTAAAAAACAAACTGTGAAAAGTCAGCATTTGTATGGTAGACCCCCCACCACTTTGATCAATGTGTCCCAAAACATGATAATTATCTTTTCACACTAATTGGAACCCTATTCCATAAGTTTCATCATAATCACTTCATTATTGTAGGCTGTAGTGTGCATAAAGACACTGACAAAACTTCAAAAAAGTACAAAAAAAAATTTTTTACCGGAAGTAAAAAACAGGAAGTTGGGATGCAGAACTATTGTAAACCGTACTACATACTCATGTACCAAGTTTCATCTAATTCGCTTATCAGGTACAGAAGTTATAGAGCTTTCAAAAAAACAGGTGCTCCAGGGACCCCCCACCACTTTGTTCACTATCGCTCAAAAACTAATCAGTTCTTTGTCATACATGTTTGCATCTTTTTTCAAAGTGTCATCAAAATTCGTTCACGAACGAATGCTGTGTGCTCCCAACAAACATTTAAAAAAGTTTGACACATTAAACAGGTGTTCGGGAGGACCCCCACCACTTATTCCAATATTATCCAAAAACTAATCAGTTCTTTGTTACTTAAGTCTCCATCTTTTTCCAAAGTGTCATTAAAATTGAATAATGAATGAAGTCTGTATGCTCCCAACAAACTTAAAAAACAAAGTGTGAAAAGTCAGCATTTGTATGGTAGACCCCCCACCACTTTGATCAATGTGTCCCAAAAGATGATAATTATCTTCTTACACTAATTGGAACCCTATTCCATAAGTTTCATCATAATCACTTCATTATTGTAGGCTGTAGTGTGCATAAAGACACTGAAAAAACTTCAAAAAAGTACAAAAAAAATTTTTTTACCGGAAGTGAAAAACCGGAAGTTGGGATGCAGAACTATTTTAAACCGTACTACATGCTCATATACCAAGTTTCATCCAATTCTCTTATCGGGTACAGAAGTTATATAGCTTTCAAAAAAACAGGTGCTCCAGGGACCCCCCACCACTTTGTTCACTATCGCTCAAAAACTAATCAGTTCTTTGTCATACATGTTTGCATCTTTTTCCAAAGTGTCATCAAAATTCATTAACGAATGAATGTTTTATGCTCCCAACAAACATAAAAACTTTGTGGAAAAAACCACCTGTTGTATGGTGGACCCCCCAACCCTTTATCCAATGTGCTCCAAAAGCTGATAAAATCTTTCTCATGTTATTTAAAAGCTTTTCGCAACGTTTCATGAAAATCGATCGGTAATTGTAGGCTACAGTAGGGATAAACACCTGAAAAAAAAACTTTTTAACCGGAAGTGACAAACCGGAAGTTGGTATGCAGAAATATTGGAAACAGTATTAAAACCTTATATACTAAGTTTCAATAAGATCATAGCCCGGAATCAGAAGTTATTCAAGATTTAAACTTAGAGGTGTTCGGGAGACCCCCCGCCATTTTGTCCAAATTTAAAATGAATCCAGATCTTCTATTTTCAAGTGAACCTGTATCATTTGCCAAAGTTTCATCAAGATCCTATGCAGAAAACTCACCGACCCACCCACCCACCCACCCACCCACCCACAGACAGACGTACAACAAAATTTTTATTGGCTATTTGGATAGAGGATGGTCCAAAACAAAAGAAAAAACAAAATTTGGGGTATGTAAGATTTTTTTTTTCACGATCGATTGCATTACTTCACACAATTTAAAATTGTGGTGAAGTAAAAATTTTTTTTTACCGGAAGTGAAAAACCGGAAGTTGGGATGCAGAACTATTGTAAACCGTACTACATACTCATGTACCAAGTTTCATCCAATTCGCTTTTCAGGTACAGAAGTTATAGAGCTTTAAAAAAAACAGGTGCTCCAGGGACCCCCCACCACTTTGTTCACTATCGCTCAAAAAACTAATCAGTTCTTTGCCATACATGTTTCCATCTTTTTCCAAAGTGTCATCAAAATTCGTTCACGAGCGAATGCTGTGTGCTCCCAACAAACATTGAAAAAAGTGTGACACATTAAACAGGTGTTCGGGAGGACCCCCACCACTTATTCCAATATTATCCAAAAACTAATCAGTTCTTTGTTACTTAAGTCTCCATCTTTTTCCAAAGTGTCATTAAAATAAATTAATGAACGAAGTCTGTATGCTCCCAACAAACTTAAAAAACAAAGTGTGAAAAGTCAGCATTTGTATGGTAGACCCCCCACCACTTTGATCAATGTGTCCTAAAACATGATAATTATCTTTTCACACTAATTGGAACCCTATTCCATAAGTTTCATCATAATCACTTCATTATTGTAGGCTGTAGTGTGCATAAAGACACTGACAAAACTTCAAAAAAGTACAAAAAAAAATTTTTTACCGGAAGTAAAAAACCGGAAGTTGGGATGCAGAACTATTGTAAACCGTACTACATACTCATGTACCAAGTTTCATCCAATTCGCTTATCAGGTACAGAAGTTATAGAGCTTTCAAAAAAACAGGTGCTCCAGGGACCCCCCACCACTTTGTTCACTATCGCTCAAAAACTAATCAGTTTTTTGCCATACATGTTTGCATCTTTTTCCAAAGTGTCATCAAAATTCGTTCACGAACGAATGCTGTGTGCTCCCAACAAACATTGAAAAAAGTATGACACATTAAACAGGTGTTCGGGAGGACCCCCACCACTTATTCCAATATTATCCAAAAACTAATCAGTTCTTTGTTACTTAAGTCTCCATCTTTTCCCAAAGTGTCATTAAAATAAATTAATGAACGAAGTCTGTATGCTCCCAACAAACTTAAAAAACAAAGTGTGAAAAGTCAGCATTTGTATGGTAGACCCCCACCACTTTGATCAATGTGTCCCAAAACATGATAATTATCTTTTCACACTAATTGGAACCCTATTTCATAAGTTTCATCATAATCACTTCATTATTGTAGGCTGTAGTGTGCATAAAGACACTGAAAAAACTTCAAAAAAGTACAAAAAAAATTTTTTTACCGGAAGTGAAAAACCGGAAATTGGGATGCAGAACTATTTTAAACCGTACTACATACTCATGTACCAAGTTTCATCCAATTCGCTTATCAGGTACAGAAGTTATAGAGCTTTCAAAAAAAACAGGTGCTCCAGGGACCCCCCACCACTTTGTTCACTATCGCTCAAAAACTAATCAGTTCTTTGTCATTCATGTTTGCGTCTTTTTCCAAAGTGTCATCAAAATTCATTCACGAATGAATGTTTTATGCTCCCAACAAACATAAAAACTTTGTCGATAAAACCACCTGTTGTATGGTGGACCCCCCAACCCTTTATCCAATGTGCTGATAAAATCTTTCTCATGTTATTTAAAGCTGATAAAATCTTTCTCATGTTATTTAAAAGCTTTTCGCAACGTTTCATGAAAATCGATCGGTAATTGTAGGCTACAGTAGGGATAAACATCTGAAAAAAAAACTTTTTAACCGGAAGTGACAAACCGGAAGTTGGTATGCAGAAATATTGGAAACAGTACTAAAACCTTATATACTAAGTTTCAATAAGATCATAGCCCGGGATCAGAAGTTATTCAAGATTTAAACTTAGAGGTGTTCGGGAGACCCCCCGCCATTTTGTCCAAATTTGAAATGAATCCAGATCTTCCATTTTCAAGTGAACCTGTATCATTTGCCAAAGTTTCATCAAGATGCTATGCAGAAAACTCAACCAACCACCCACCCACCCACGCACACACAGACGTACACCAAATTTTTTTTTGGCTATTTAGATAGAGGATGGTCCAAAACAAAAGATAAAATAAAATTTGGGGTATGTAAGATTTTTTTTTTCACGATAGATTGCATTACTTCACACAATTTAAAATTGTGGTGAATTAATAAATGTTTTAAGCTAGTGAATGAAATTTCAAGTAGTGCAAAGAGTGCTCAATTAAAATAAAATTCACTTAATCCAGTGGTGTGGCAGCCGTGCCGATGTGATCGATTGGCTGATGGTGATCTTCATAAGTCGCTAACGGCGCACAACTCAGGGCTCGGTCTCCCCCTGCAGTGTTGTGACTTAGCCAAATGATATTATCATTAACAAATTCATTCAACGATCATGAGTGTCTCATTTTTATGATCTTCAAATAATCAAATTCAATATTTTTTCTCATCGGAGTTTTTCGGAAAAGATAATTTTGAGAAAAGATAAATAAAATTTGTTTGTGAAAGAAGAATAAAAACGAAAAACTAATTGAGAATTTTTCGTGTTCATGAGCGCGTTACACACTCTGCTCCGGAGGCTGGTGAAAATCACCGGGTCGTGTCATACATGGCTCTTGGAGATTTAAACCCTGTCTCTGGCAAGTCTCCATCTGGGGCAGTCGGAATCGGAGGTCAGTAAATCTTCGGAGATGCAGGCTTCCGAGACCACTGTAACAGTTGGAAGAAAGATGAAGAGGAAAAACGTTTGTGGTTCAGTGAGTAGAAAAAAGAAGAAAGCTAAGGCTGACTCCTCACTGCAAACATAAATTTCAGAGCAGGCCACTACATCTAGCGGTCCCTCTACAACAACACCTCCCTTGGACACGAGGGCTCGAAAAGATTTGGGTACCGATCACCTCGGTCCCGCGTCACAAGGCGAGCCTTTGTATGGGTCATAATAGGGCTACCTATGAAGGCAGTCCCAATCCTATACAAGGGGATAACGACACGACTCACATTGAGGTCTTGAAGCTCAAAAGAGGAAAGGCTTCAAGTGATAATGTCTCAAAGATTCGATCGAAGTCGACGACAACGACGGGTCCGACCAAGGTGGCATCAATGCTAGTGCAGCCAAGAGAGGGTGTGTTGGAATTATTGAATCTAAGAATAGAATTATCAGCCAGGAACAAAGCAATTTGATCCAGCAACGCCTGTTTGAAGACATGCTGAAACAAACAGGAACTCTGCCAACCTTTGATGGGATGTCGATGAAAGAAGGAAGACTTTATTTCCGATGTACAAACGACTTTTCATTGAACTGGTTGGTGGAGAATATTCCAGGTTGCATTCCATGGGAAGGAGCAAGGCTTTCAACAATGAAATTGTGTGATCTCTCTAAGACGCACCTGGCCAAAATCTGGATTCCAGAGGATCCGATCGTACGGGGGGAAGAAATTGGCTAAGGATAAAACCTTTGTAGAAGGAAACCTCCTGTACATTCTTTTCGATGAAGATAGTGCGAAAGCAATATCTAATCGGAAAGCGAAACTTTTCTTCATGTGCGATTCAGTAGATGTTATGATGGCAGTGGATAAGCTTGAGTTTCGACAAATCAATCAGCGACATAGCATAAGTGAGTCATATAATCTCATGGCTTCACTTACTAAAAAGTTGCATACAAAAATATTAATAATTCAAAAGCCCTACATTATTAAAAACAGAGCAGCCGGTCTTTCATTGAAGGGCTGCGACATTCTGTATAAAGAGGGTCCTGATAAAACCAGAACCTGCATAGCATCACACCAAAGTCTTGATATGCATCTTCTGGCTGAGTTATCCTCAGGTGATGTAACCGTAGGAATGCTCAGTTATGGAACAGCTACGGAAAAAGGCGGATACTTATTGTGTCTGCCTATCTTCCGTACGACTCCATTAGTCCCCCGCCAACGCAGGAATTGGTGCGCATGGTTGACTATGCCAAGCAAAAAACCTGGATATCATAGTCGGCTGTGACGCCAATTCACATCACGTAAGCTTGGGAAGTACCAATAATAACAGCAGAGGTCAGTTTCTCTTAGAGTACTTGGCTACTACTAATTTGGAAATTCTAAATTCCAGACGAGAGCACTTTTTTGTTAACTCCCGACGGCAAGAAACCATAGACATCACTTTAAGCTCCAGATCTCTTCTAGAAGACATCAGGAGCTGGAGAGTGTCTACGGATATATCCATGAGCGATCACAGATATATAGACTTTCTTGTAAAGGCGATCACAGCCGAGGATCGCGTCTACCGGAATCCAAGACAAACGGATTGGGTGTGCTTCAGGGGCATTGTAGAGCAGGAACGGGCTAGTGTAAGCATCTCCAAAGTCCAGGCTATTGAACAGGTCCTTGACCAGCTCAACGATTTGTTAATCTGGGAGAGCTCGTGTCCCGAAACGAGGCAACGAACACACAAGTCAGTTTGGTGAAACAAAAAACCCTTATAAACTCAAGCAAATATCCAAGAAACTTCTGAACAGAGCATTGAAAACACGTGATGAAGCTGATTGGGCTCTGTACAGTGACGCAAGGAAGCTTTTCAAAAGGCATATTCGTAAATCAAAGAAGAGGTCTTATGAAAAGTACTGTGAGTCGATTGAGACTATCACAGAAGGTGCTGCACTAATGAAGGCCTTGAAAAAGGATCCTTTAGCGAGACTGGATAATATTAAATTATCCAATGATACAACTCACATTTTCAAATGAAGAAACTCAACAGCATTGTTTCAACACCATTTTCCTGGCTGTGTACTTGGGGAGATTCCTCAGGGGATACCCGCGGAAAATAGGGAAAAACCAAACCGAATGGACTTGATAATGGCAAAAAGAGTTGTATCGCCCGAGGCTCCTTTGAGCCATACAAATCTCCAGGTCCAGACGGAATATGGCCTATTATGATACAACAGTGTCTGGACATAATAGGACATAGGCTCTTAAAGATCTTCGTGGCGTGCATAGCTCTCGGCTATGTACCACAGGCCTGGGGTGCTATTTTCAAAACTTAAAGTATACTTTATGATCGAAATTGTATACAATTACAAAAAATTGGTATTTTGGGTAACACGAACACGACTACCCGTCCCCAAGGGGGCGTTTCATCACCTCTGCTTTGGAACATGATGGAAGACCAGCTCCTAATTGAATTATATGATAACCGGCTAAACATATACGGCTATGCCGATGATAATTAGCATTATTTTGAAAAGAGACAACATGGGGCATCTCTGCAGAAAAATGCAGAACGCCCTAGATATTACCAACAGCTGGTGTCGGAAGAATGGTCGCTCGTTCAATGCTTCTAAGACACAGCTCGTTACGTTTACCAACAGAAGGAAACTAAATAACTTCACTTTTACTTCAATCGGTAATAACACATTAACACTCCAAGATAATGAGTAAGTACTCTCGACAAGTGGCTCAATTGGGCTGTTCATGTTGAGACTAAATGCGCAAACGCAACTCGAGTTCTGTGGCAATGCAGGAGGGCTTTCGGTGGCAAATTGGGGCTAACTCCGAAAATGGTCTACTGGCTATATAAAGTAGCTGTCAGACCCATTGTCAGCTATGGGTCCCTTGCATGGCTCTCAAGAACTTTTGTTGTGAATGCGATAAAAAAAACTGAAGGCGGTACAAAGGCTTGCTTGCTTATGTATCACTAGTGCTTTCCGGACAACGCCCACAGCGAGTCTGCAGGTCTTATTAGAGCTTCCTGCCTTGCATATATTTGTAAGAATGGAGGCTCTTAAGGCTACAAAAACGCTCGAACTTCTAGGAAACACCAGGGGCAGTAGGAAAAATCAACAAACGCTATGGAGGGATCTGGAAGAACACATGACAGATTTGTCCATGCCGACTGATGACACAGTACCTCTAACTGCCTTTCAAAAGCAGTATAAAGTTGTAATTCCAACGAAAGAGGACTGGCCCTCAGCTGATTTGCTATTGGACAGTGCAGTCAACACGTTGGAAATCTACACAGATGGATCTCTCTCTGAAAATGGTGCAGGAGCTGCAGTTTACTTCAATAATGAAGATATAGGGCTGCAATTTCCACTTGGCGAATACTGCACAGTCTGTCAGGCTGAGACATTCGCCATAAATGCAGCATCGAGCGACGGAGCTTAAGTGGTCTGACAAGATAGGCCCTGAACCAGCCATTGGTATATCGAAAGGTAGGATAAGATCGCTAGTCGAACAAGTTCTTTTTCGGTCCAGTAACTCTCAATAGCACAGAAAGCTGCAAGGTCTCCAAGATGTTCACTCCACAGGTGGGCCAGCAAACCACCAAATTCCTGTTAAATCTGACTCTAGGCCAATAGAATTACGGATTGTACATGTTGTTGTCGGTAACAGGTCAGAAATTTTTTTAATCTCTGGGGTAGGGTACTCACATAATGCACATGCCGAGTCCACTCACCCGGCACCTGGGGACTGGAGTTATACAAAAAAGTGTGCAGGAAATTTTTTTTTGCTTCCTTGTAAGTGATATAACTCGTAAATGGTGCACTTTAGGATACTGGTGCCTGGGAACTTTTTTGCTCCTTAAATGTTTTTCTATATTTTAAAATAAAAAAAAAACAAAAATAATTTGTTTTGTTGCAAATTTTTGCGAAAAAGTGCGGAAAAATGCCTAAAAATCGATGTTTTTCAATTGAATTTAGTTATTTGCAAATAATTGTTTATAACATAATTGACACCTTTATCTTGTAGCAAAAACCTCAACAAAAAAAGTAAGCTTCAGAACGTTTCATTCGGTCTCATAGTTTTTGCACAATTCCATTTTGCACTTAATGCCCCTAAAAAAGTTGTTAACTTTGGGCAGGCCGCAAGGTCTGATTTTTTATCCGATCGCAATCTGCTTGACGGGGATTGAAAGGGTGTAGTGTCAGCTTTAAATAGCATCTGTGTTGCCTGTACCCATATTCAATATTAACAACAACTACAGTGGTTCAAAAAACCGCGAAAATTCCTTAGTTGCAAAATTAAATTTCTCAACGGATTTTCAACTTAACGAGATGCGTTTTTAAAATTTGCAAAGTGCTTAGAAAACCTCAGATTTTAGAAAATAGACCTAACATGATTTGGGACATGATTACACATAAGTGGTTCATTACTTTTTCATTAAATTTATTTGTCATTACAATAATACTCAATTATACATCGTGTCGCTACGTACGTTTTACGTATACTATACAGGACGTTTTATTTTTCATAGAGTACGTTACAAGCAGTAGAGTAACCAGTCGCGTGTTGGGTAGGCACAGACCCAGCATCTTGTGAGCACAACAGTATCATTTTGGAGGGAAATTCTCGGTTCTTAACGATATATGGCATACAAAATCAATGTCACAATCGTGGTTTCAAAAACAAACTGGGCCATAACTCGGTCCGAATCATGTTAGAGAGGTTTCTTCTCTTTTCCTCTCGGTTTTCTAAGGGATTTGCAAATTTAAAACCGCGTTTCGTTAAGTGGAAAATTCGTTGAGAAATTTTATTTTGCAACTAAGGAATTTTCGCGGGTTTTTCAAACCACTGTAGTTGTTGTTAGTATTGAATATGGGTACAGCAATACAGATGCTATTTAAAGCTGACACTACACCCTTTCAATTTCCGTCAAGCAGATTGCGATCGGATGAAAACTCAGACCTTGCGGCCTGCCCAAAGTTAACAACTTTTTTAGGGGCATTAAGTGCAAAATGGAATTGTGCAAAAACTATCAGGCCGAATGAAACGTTCTGAAGCTCACTTTTTTTGTTGAGGTTTTTGCTACAAGATAAATGGGTCAATTGTGTTATAAACGAGTATTTGCAAACAACTAAATTCAATTGAAAAATATCGTTTTTTAGACATGTTTTCGCATTTTTTCGCAAAAATTTGCTACAAAACAAATTATTTTTGTTTTTTTTTTTTATTTTAAGTTATAGAAAAACATTTAAGTAACAAAAAAGTTCCATAGCACCAGCATCCTAAAGTGCACCGTTACGAGTTATATCGCTTACAAGGAAGCAAAAAAAAATTTCCTGCACACTTTGTTGCATAACTCCAGTCCCCAGGTGCCGGGCGAGTGGACTCGGCATGTCCATTATGTGAGTACCCTACCCCAGAGATTAAAAAAATTTCTGACCTGTTACGAGCAACAACACGTAAGCCTTATCTTTTTCCGTTATTCTATTGGCCTACTCGGTCAGACGGCAGGCTAATGGTGAGACTACTAACAGGTCACCATCATGTGAACAAACAGATGGTACGGCTTCAAGTAGAAAATGATCCAACATATCGCAACATTTTTGGGTCTCTCAGGGCTCCGAAATGTCATGTTAGGATCAAACTATCTAAGGATAGAAGATTTCTGCAAAGCAGACCATTCCAGACTGTTGGTTTTTTTCAAAAAGGTCTTCAGCTCTTGAATATGAGAAGGCATAAAGGGCTTAGCAGCCTGCATGCCAGGCTATGACTATATGGTCGCTTCGCCAAAAAAAAAATAAATAGAATTCCAAACTATGGTTTTATAGTAAATTTGTCTTAACGACTTTAAGTTCGAATCTAGCGATGAGAATAGATGAGAACCACCAAAAATATTCCTACTTTTAAATAACAAAATTTTCAGATTGCGAAAACTTCATCAGAAATATAAAAAAAATTCTTAAAATGTAGAAACGAATGAAGTCATTTGCAACATTCCAATTTAAAAAAAGTCAGACAAGTGCGAATAAAATTCGCTCGTCAAGGGTTCCGTGAATGTAAAGAAAACAATATCAAAATAATTTACATAAAGTTGTGTTGTTAAGGGTTTATATTGCCAGACCATAGACACATAAAAACTAAATGGTTCATCGTAAATATCAATAGTTAATGTCAATCTCATCTAAATTGATCGAAATGATATAAAAAATATTACTTTAGGTTAAATGATATCCATAGCTATTTATGGTAGCTAAGGAACGACTCAATTCTGTTAAACAACGACGAAATTTAGGGGTGGAGTGGTGTTAACGCTAAAAATATGACTTTTTTGACAATAATTCAAAAACTGTGCATCGCAAGATTCTAAAATAATTGTAATGTTTCTTAATTTTTGTGTTCTTTCAAATGACACTCATGCGAGCCAAAAAACCTTTTTTTCACGATTCCCCACTCCTATCCCCTAAACACGTAGAATTAAAACTACTTGAGGCTGCGCTATATTTTTCGTTAAGGGTTTATTAAATTTCCTATCTCTATGAATTTTTTCAAATTTTTCTGTCAATCAACGAAGAAACGTATAGGGAGGGGGGACCAACCTTTTGTTGCACTTTTTTGAGAATAATTCAAAAACGGTGCATCGCAAAATTCTAAAAAAACTGTATTGTTTTTTAATTTTGGTGCTCTATCAAATGACATCCCACTCATGCGGGTCAAAAAAACAATTTTTCACCCTTCCCCACTCCCATCCCCTAAACACATAGAAATAAAATCACTTGAAGCTTCGCTATATTTTTCGTGTTCCATAGAATTATAGGCTCATCGCTTTACTAAAATTTTCAGTTCTTTCTATAGCAACAATTTTTTTGTGTTAGATTACATAAGTTCGACATTTAGGTCGGTGCTTGAAAAACAACGTATAATTTTAACAATATTTAAAATTAACAAAAGATCAATGTTTGACTTAAACAATAGCATATTAAACAAATATTAACCCTAAAATAATTGCAGGTTATCGAACTTACCATTCAATTAAAACTCAACATTTTCTAAAGCTATACAAGAAATTTATTAAACCAGTAATTATGAATGGATTACAAACGTGGATCTTAACACAAACTAACAAATCACATCAATCTGATTTGAACCTTGAGAATTTACGCCACCTTTTGGGCCCACTTATGGCATACAATACAATACAATATACAATAGATAGTAAAGGACCGTGATAATTTTAAAAATAAAGTTCTTTCTTTTGGATAACTGGTTATATTCACTCTAAAAGAGTTGCAAAATTAAGAATTGCTCTAAGAATCAGTACAAAGGATGACATGACTAAAAATGTACACGCCAGTCCCACTCAATATTGCTATTCGGGTTAAAACGCTTTATTTCACCTTACCATTCCTACCCTTTCAAAACGATTAATAAATATTTGATACACGGGGAGACGGTCTGAATTTTGAACATTTTTGATCATAACTCAAAAACTGTGCACCGCAAAATTATAAAAAAAATTGCAATGATTTTTAAATTAGGTGCTCTTTCAAATGACACTCCATTCGCTTGGGTCAAAAAAAGTTTTTTTTTACCCTCTCTACCCCGGTGCCCTAAACACACAGAAATATAATTATTTGAGACTTCGGTATAATTTTCATACAAAATTTACAAATTTCCTAGCTCTGTGAATTTTTTCAAATTTTTCTGTCAATCAGTGTCGAAACGTAGGGGAGGGAACGGTTTGAATTTTGCAGTTTTTTGTCCATAACTCAAAAACTGTGCACCGCAAAATTATAAAATTAAAAAATTAAAAAATTGCAACGAATTCTAAATTAGGTGCTCTTTCAAATGACACCCCACTCGCTTGGGTCAAAAAAGTTTTTTTTGTTACCCTCTTTACCCCGGTCCCCTAAAGACTCAGAAATATAATTATTTGAGACTTCGGTATAATTTTCATACAAAATTTACCAAATTGCTTAGCTCTGTGAATTTTTACAAATTTTTCTGTCAATCAGTGTCGAAACGTAGGGGGGGGGAACGGTTTTAATTTTGCACTTTTTTGTCCATAACTCAAAAACTGTGCACCGAAAATTTCTAAAAAAGATTGCAACAAGTTCTAAATTAGGTGTTCTTTCAAATGACACCCCACTCGCTTGGGTCAAAAAAGTTTTTTTTTTACCCTCTTTACCCCGGTCCCCTAAACACACAAAAATATAATTATTTGAGACTTCGGTATAATTTTCATACAAAATTTACCAAATCGCCTAACTCTGTGAATTTTTCCAAATTTTTATGTCAATCAGTGTCGAAATGAAGGGGGGGGGAACGGTTTGAATTTTGCACTTTTTTGTCCATAACTCAAAAACTGTGCACCGCAAAATTATAAAAAAAACTGCAACGAATTCTAAATTAGGTGCTCTTTTAAATGACACCCCACTCGCTTGGGTCAAAAAAGTTTTTTTTTTACCCTCTTTACCCCGGTCCCCTAAACACACAGAAATATAATTATTTGAGACTTCGGTATAATTTTCATACAAAATTTACCAAATTTCCTAACTTTGTGAATTTTTCCAAATTTTTCTGTCAATCAGTGTCGAAACGAAGGGGGGGGGGAACGGTATGTTTTTGACAATAACTCAAAAACTGTGCACCGCAAAATTCTAAAAAAAATTGCTATGATTTCTAAATTAGGTGCTCTTTCAAATGACACCCCACTTGACCACATTTTAAATAGTGTTTTTACCCCTCCTCATTTCCACCCCCTTAATAAATCTAATTATGAGAATATGACACTTTTATATATTTTTTATTAAAACTGTACTAATTTTTCTATCATTCCAAATACATTTGAAAATTTTCGATCAGTTAGGTTCGGAGCTAATCGAGTTAAGAAAACACAAAAAAAAACGTCATTATTCAGAATTATACAAAAAATGGTGAGTTGTAAAATTCCAAAATAAATTTTTAAGAAATACTGAAATGAAGCCCTTTCATATGATACCCTACTTGAATCTATAAAAAAATCTATTTTCTCAAAGGTCTCACATCGAACCCCTGTAAACCAAACGAAAACCACTTTAGTTTTATTTGTATTCGTCATTTCATGTGGACAGATTAGTTTTATACACATGCCAAATTTCAAGTCCATAGCATTTATAGTTTACGAGATAATCGATATAATGTGAAAAACTCGTTTTACTCTCACCAATAGTGTTCCGTATAAAAAACGGAACCCTAAAAAATTGAATGACATACTTAAATATCTTGAAAGTTTATTATCGGTTATAACTTATATCATAATTCTACCTGATTTACTTTGTATAAATAAAAATGTCAAAAAACCGACCAAAATTTATCCCACATAATTTCAATACAATAATAGGAAATATTATTTTTGCCAACTTTTTTTAATTATTTTATAGTTTCACTTTCTCAAAACATAATAAAATAATTTAAATTCACGTGAATTTCCCTACTTACAATCTTTTAAATTGTAAGGAAAAAATTGATAGTTCAAAATAAAAACAAACCTAAAGACACATAAAAAACCGATTGGCACTCATTGTTGTCCATGATTGCTGACAATGAATTTAATAATTCAATGATTTATTTTTATATTTTTTCCCACATCTAATAACTAGAATTTTTAATTTTTCCACTATTTCGACACGAACATTTTCTTAACTGAAACTTAATATTCTGGTTAATAGAAACAAGTATTCTAACTGATCTAAACTTTAACGTCACATTATTTTCTATTTCCAAAAAATTATTCATATACATATTTAAATAATAGATAAACTTATTAATTATTATCAATTTAACACAATCAATATCTATTATTAATTGTACAATATGTTCGTACTAGAACAATTTGTATCGTTATTATTATTTTTTATTGTTTTTGTGTCACACGAACTTTATAAACAAAAATATAATAACATATTATTGGTTTTAGGTCATATTGGATATAGATTTCTTTTTAATTTTAGATTATTTTTACTTTTTAAATAAACATTTGTTTTGGAAGTATGTAGATAGTTTCGTTAATTTTAATAAAAAAAATCTTTAAAAATAGTATTGAAGATAAAAACAGCTGATTCATTTCAATAAAATCACGTACATGTTTAATAATTTTAAAATATCAAAACAAAAGTCTGTCATCATAATATATAATAAATATATATATGTATGCATAAATTTTAGAACTAAAAACTACATTCATGATTAACAACAAAAATAAATATGCAATTAACAAACAAAACAAACGAACCGACGCGAATGAAGTCGCGGTTATAACTGATATTAAGGTTATTTTATTATTATTTATAAAAAAATATAAAAGTATTCGATTTTATTTATAATATTTGATTTTGGTACATTTCATCATTGAAAAATTTTAAAGTTATAGGAAACGGTTGTATGTTTTTGATTACATAAATGTCCAATTTTGAATTAAATTCAAAAATAAATATATAATAGAAGTCGTTAAGATTTTATGTTCTCTAATCAAACGTGGTTTGTCTTTGAACTGTATCGCTCGTCTAACTCACCTGAGTCTCACATCGATTTATTTCAAGACCTATTTGAAAATATGAATAGGCTAACTGCGTTCCCTGATGTAACATTTATAATTCGTGGGACTTTAATTTCCACAATAAAGAATGACTCACACCAGGCGCGCACACAGTAAAAAATTGTAGGGAGAGGTTTGAAATACTAAAAAATTTCTGTGCAACAAAATTTAAAATAAATATGAAATTTAAATTAAATAATAAATTTAAAGGGAAAAATTGACGATTATGGAATACGCTTTTTAGGGTTCCGTTTATTATAACGAACCCTATTGGTTAGAGCAAAACGTGTTTTTCACATTATATCGATTATCTCGTAAACTATAAATGCTATGAACTTGAACTCAAGATGACGGATACAAGTAAAAATAAAGTTGTTTTCATTATATGAAAGGGCTCCACTTCAGTATTCCTTAAAATTCATTTGGGAATTTTACACCCCACCATTTTTTGAATAATGACGTTTTCTTTATGTTTTCTTTCCTCGATTAGCTCATAATCTAATTGTTGGAAAATCTTAAAATGTATTTGGAATGATACAAAAATTAGTAAGTTTTTAATGAAAAATATATAAAAGTGTCATATACTGTAACGACCATTGACCAATAAAAATCTGCTAAATTACAACTTTCAATTTGATACACATAATCGACATCTAAAAATGTTCATATTGGTTAAACTTCGATATCCTGTTGTTTCTCAAGTTCAAAAACCATTCAAAGCATCCAAAATCCAAACCGAATCAAAGAAATCCGAATAATCTATTAAATCATGATTATTTAGATTCATTTTTATTGTAAGATGTACTTAAGTCTTAATTATTTAACTTCTTCAAAAGTTGTCCAATTTTTTTATTACATAAATTCCTTCTTTGATCATAAAATGGTTCGGCTTCCAAAAAATTCATAGTTTGAAATTTGATAATTTCCTGAACAATAAAAATTCTATACAATCAATCACAAACTTTTCTTCTATTTTTTTATTTTTTATTTTTTAATCAAATAACACTATTATTTATATCTAATGATATTTTGTATAAACATTTGTGTCAAAAACAATATAATATTATTATGAGAAATGCAGGCGTTCCTTGAGAAACACTCAAAACTTGATTTTTATATCTCAAAATTAGCTTGTTAAAAGTTAAATTTGAATCAACGTGGTTTTACACAACACAACGATTTGGTTGAAAACTTTAAAAAGGTTTTCTATTTATTTTCGCTTTGGTTTTCTTATTTAATTCAACAACAAAAATTATGCCATACATTAAAAATCTGCCGTATAAAAAAAACAAATGAAACAGACAGAAAAGAAATTATTCAAAAACACCATCTCAGGAGACATTTTCTTTCTCAGCAACAACCAAACAGTTATTGGAATGTACAAGTGAGCAGAAAGTGAATAGGAATTTGTTGTTTACTGAGGGTCTCTGAAGGATTATACGGATCGTTTGTTGAAAAATTTTGTGATAAATTGCCATCAATCCTGTTGCTCCTAAACGGGCTAGTTGATTGTTTTATTGGACAAGAGGATCGAATGTACTACAATCAACATTATAAGTTAAGATATTTTTTTTTCTTTTTTGCAATTATTATTATTTTTATTTTCCTTTATTTTATATACATATTTTCTGAGGTTTTGGTCTTTAATGATCAATTAAATTAAATTAAATTAAAGATTTTCCTGGGTCAGAGACCATGTGTTGATGTTTTTTATATTTGTAACATCCCGGTATAAACAGAAACCTGTTTATAACAATATGTGGAGGTTCTACCGAGAGGTGTAGGTCCAATAAATCATCCAATATGCTTAACATACTAACGTGTTCCGGTTAGATGAGTTGTTTGTTGTTTTAGTTTTGTTGTTGTTAGTTTACCCTCCCCTCCCATTAATTTCCATTTCTTATTTCTTTCGTCTCCAATAGCAAATGTTGTCTCTCATGTAGTTTGTTGTCTCTCATGTACTCTTATGTACTAAATTGAATTTCGGTACATGACAGTAAAGGTATGATACAGTAAAGGTATTAGGAAAAATTTTTTTGGGCAACCTGATGCGCGTACAAGGAGATAATGACTCAAACCTGCCATTAGTGCCACATACAATTGATTTGACAGTGCTCCCAAGTATGGAACTTCATTTCATGGTCGTGATAGTCAGTATTTTTATGCTTCATTACAATGGTACTATTTAATTTTTCAATCTGCACTTGTACCTATTATTTGACTCATTTGTAAATACTTACAATTCGGTCTTTGGGTGGTGTTGTCGTGCTAAGACCCGGTGTGTCCCATTTTGTCAATTCGTTATTTCTCTTGATGTTTGCGAGTTTGGTTTTCTCAAGTAAATATTAAATAGTGTATGTAACGAACGACCAACAAAAATCTGATCAGGAGATATTTTCTTTTAAAATCTAAAACAAATAGTTTTCACATAATCACACATGATCTTAAGTTGTTTGATGGTACGGAATGTATGTGTATACTAGGGATAGAAAAGAACGATTCCGATTCTACTTCTGTTAAAATAGTTGATTATAAAGAATCGATTTTTTATTTTCAAAGTCGATTCTTATAGCGTTTTCGTTTCTCGATTTAAGTTTTGACCTCAGAGCGGGCAAAACTTTTTCAGTTTTGCATTTTTTTCTTGTAGTGTTGCATTTATTTTTTCAGTTTTGCTCTTAAATTACTTGAGAATCGAACAGAAAAAAGTCACATTTTTTAGATCTGTCAAACTTGGTTAACAAAATAAAGAAATTCAATTTTTTAATATATATTATTATTTTTACACTATTTAATTATTTTTATTTAAGAAAAATACATCTTTAAAAATATGTTTTTTCTTATTTTTTCTAATATATTTATATATTAAACAAGGCAACATTCTTGCACCGTCTCTTGAGAAAAAGTCAAAAAATGCAATATAGTTGCCCTCAAAAAGTTTGAAACTTGCATCCAAATCTAGAAAGGAAAACGCAAATTTTTTCCGGTCAACATTTTTTTGAGAATCGAACAGAAAAAAGTCCAAGCGGCACGTATATCCGCTAGAAATAGGTAGATTTCGAGATCAGACAGTTTTGTGTGCCAGTAGAATCTAATGTATCAGATTAGTTTAAACAAAACAAACTAATTTCAAACAGATATCGAACAAATTTTAAAAAGAAAATTAGCTACCTATAAGCAAAATTATATCTATCCCATTTTGCAACAAACAAATATCAAATCTACCACAGAACATGTGTATGACAATTTATGACACAAACCTACTCTATATCATATGTCGTGCAATTACTGCAAAATATCAAAATAGTTTATTTCTAAGAAAAAAAAATTAATTTCTTCTATTCAAATCTTTTTATTTTTTTGACTGTTATAAGGTTGACATTGACTGTTATAAGGTTTTTGGAAATTGTAGTTGGGGATTGTTGCAAACTTTTTTGTTGAAGCGAACCTCTAACTGCAGAGGTTTATATTTATAAGAAACGGATTAAAATGTTTCCACAGATTCTAAATTTATGAAGATTTTAAAAATATTAGTATCCAAACGGCCGTTATAACGGATTAAAAAAACCACTTTTTTTTTCTAGTATAAAGCCTCTAGTTCCTTAACCATATGTCAGATTTTTCTGATTTACGAACTTGTCCAAGATATTAATAAAATACACATTTTTCAAAAAGGTTTTTTGATCTGGCTCCACAAATGCGACCGTGAGAGTGCCGGTTGTTTCAAACGCATTTTGTGTTTTACAAGCTTTTTTGTTGGAGCCGCTCACTCAGAAACCTCCAACTGCAGAGGCCTTTTTTTGAAAGAAACTGATTAAAAGGTTTCAAAAATTCTAAATTTATGAAGTTTTTAAAAATATTAGAATCCGAACGGCCGTTATAACGGATCTAAAACACAAACTTTGTTTCTAGTATAAAGCGTCTAGTTTCTTAATCATGTGTTGGATTGGGCTGATTTACAAACTTGTTCAAGATATTAATAAATTGCACATTTTTAGAAAAGATTTTTTGATCTGGCTTTTCAAATGCGACCGTGAGAGTGCCAGTTGTTTAAAAAAAAAATTTTTTTTTGCAAACTTTTTTGTTGGAGCCGCTCACTCAGAAACCTCTAACTGCAGAGGTCTATTTTTAAAACAAATTGATAAAAAAGATTCCAAAGATTCTAAATTTGTTAATTTTTTTAAAGTATTAGTATCGGCCGTTATAACGGTTTTAAAAATCAATTTTTTTCAGAAAAAGGGCTCTAGTTTCTTAACCACGTGTTGGATTTTGCTGATTCACGAACTCGTCCGAGATATTAATAGAACACACATGTACAGAAAATTTTTTTGATCTACCTCAACAAATGCGACCGTGAGAGGGCCGGTCGTTTTCGTTATATCTCATATCGTGTATATATATATATATATATATATATATATATATATATATATATATATATATATATATATATATATATATATATTTTTTTTTTTTATTTTTTCGTCTCCGCTTATCATATATAGTCGTTTGGCACAAAAATTTTTCCGAAATTCCGAGATGAAGCCCATTGCAATAGGTAGATTTTTATATGAAATCTACCTAAAATGTGACCTGAAAAAAAGTGCAAAATAAAGTCACATTTTTCTGTAGAATCGAAAACGCTATTAGTATTCGAATTTTTTGGCGGCTGTATTCGAAACCAAAACTTATTTGAAATTTATTTGTGGAGACTTACTTATGCGCCGCCATTTTGAATAAGTATATAAAACCTATTCGAAACGATTTGGCATACTTATGTCGTGTTCTTTGGCTTGATCGAAAAAAGATTGATTTATTTGCTTGCCAACGAACAGCTTAAAATAAATCAATCTACTTTTGTAAATGTAGTAGTAAATTGTTTTGACTTTTTGTTCTATCAGTTGATATGTTTGGTTATGTTTACATTTGAAAATGATAGATTTTACGTTTTATCATTTTATTTGTAATAACTTTATTATTAATTAGTAATTTAAATAATAATAAATTATTTTTAAACAAAATAATAATAATAGTTAAATTGGCGGGTTTTTTTGTTTACATAAATTTGACAATTAAAAATTATATATCAATGTATTTGTAAAATCTACCAAAAAATTTAGATTTTTAAAACTTGATCTAGATCAGAAAATAAATCAATCTTTTTTTGCCAAAGAACACAAACTGACAGCTAATTTGATCTGACAGCTAATTTTTTTGATCTCAGATCAAGTTTTTTTGATCTCAGATCAATTTTTTTTTGCCAAAGAACACGACATTAATTTGACAGCAACATAAAAGCAAATTCGAAAATAAATTTAATAAAAACGATTTATTTAATTTTATCAATTAAAAGAGTTTTCAAAACTATTTTTTTCATTTTAAATTATTACATTAATTTTATTAGGGATCGAAAAAGAAGTTTTATTCCTTAATAGTAGTTTATGTAACAAGTACGCAAAATATGGTTTTAGCGGACGAATCGTAATGTTTCCGGACGAGGCGCTAGCCGAGTCTGTAATATGAAGATGAGTCTGCTAAAACCATTTGCGTACGTGTTGCATACAACGTTTTTTAGTATTAGCTCTGAGGATTTTTTTTCTAGTTTATTGCTTAATTTGTATTCTTGCGTACCTAAAAATTTGATTTTTGAACAAAACTTATCAAAGCATTTGTGATTATAATTTGAAAATAATTATAATAGAAAATGAAAACAAATTTTGAATCCGCTAAAGTGTTGTCATAACGATTTTAAGTACTAGGCCGCTAAAATACAATTTTGCGGACTCTAAACAGTTCTAAAAGTAATCATTTTTCGGGGCTAATACTAAAAAATCATTTAGTAAACAAACATAAAAATATTTGACACTGTCAAATCGAATTAGATTTTTCTATGAAAAAAAATTTCAAATAAGTCACCTCTTTAGGTTACTTAGGCTGTATTCGAAACCAAAACTTATTTGAAACTTATTTGTGGAGACTTACTTATTTGAATAAGACTGAATTCCAATTGAATGCTAAATAGTCTCCAAATTTTAAATGCTGCTAAATTGAAAAATTGTTTTTACCAATAAAGATTCTGTAGTTAACTACATGCAACATTTGCATTCTAAATTTGTGTAGAATTGTGTCAACTCTCAGTAACACATATAGCTCCTGTTCGATAGCTCTAAAACAAATATATCTTTAAAAACAATTTTTCAATTTAGCACGATTTAGAATTTGGAGAGCATTTAGCCAATTGGAATCCAGTCTAAGTAACCTAAAGAAGTGACTTATTCGCAATTTTTTTTTCATAGAAAAATCTAATTCGATTTGACAGTGTCAAATATTTTTATGTTTGCTTACTAAATGATTTTAAGGAGTAAATGGTACATTATGATGCTAGGACGTAAAGCTAAAGATTTTGGACGTATGTGGAGTTTGCAAATCAAGGTGCTAGCCGAGATTTGCACCCACATTAAGTCCAAAATAGCTTACGTCCGTGCGTCATATTTTCTATTTTTTATTCGCCGCTAGCAAAATTTTTTAAAAAAAATTATTTATTCTAAATTAAATTATAATTTTGAATAAATTTTGAAATGAAAATATGGATTTTGGAGATAAAAAGCCCTCAAAGCTCTTAACCTTTGACAAAATATTTGTTATTTTTTCAAAATAATTGTGTAACTATGACAACAATTAATATATGTGATATTATGGTTTTCCATATTATTCACTGTTTGAGTGATTTTGTCACTTTTGAATTAAAATGCAATATTTAAAAATATACTTTTTAATATGTTTATTTTTTATTTTATTGATAATAATATAAACTTTCTTATAGTAACAATTTGAATTTGATTTTTTATTTGATTGAATATCGATTTCGACTTACGTCATCCTCAGTTCTTAAATTATTATTACAATTTTTGCTTAAACTATTACTTATATACTATTTCAACTGCTTTGTTTTATTAATATGTCATATATTTTGTTAGTTTTAGTGTTGATTTTATCATTTAAAATGTTGTTATTGTTTTTGTGTTCATATATTTCTATTTCTTCCAATCTATCTAGATGTTGTCCTTTTCTTTTTTATATAATATGGTTAAATTTGTGTTAATATTGGTGTATTTGTGTTTTTCGATTTTTAACTGTTGGGCATATCTGGATTTTAGGTCGCTTTTATTAATTTCACTTGTGTGTTCAATAAATCTTTTTGTGATTTTATTTAGGTCAAACAATTTTATATAGGTCAAACGGGGCGGTCTTTCACAAAAGCAATAAATCAATAGCCGCACAAATAGCTAAACAAACACCAAAAACTACATGGTTAACAAAACAAATACAAGAACTCTACACAATAACAAATTACATAACATTAGAAGTATGTATACAACCTACAATTACTAATATCTAAACAATATCATCAAATAGCATATAAAATAATAATGGAATCGGTAAAGAATGATATGGAAAGCATGATAAAAAAGAAAAGTGAAAATATCAAATTGAAATTAAAAAAATTAAAAGAATCAAAACTAATAGAAATGGGAACTCATCATAATAACATAATAAATCAATATAGACCGCCACAATATAACAATAGATTAGAAAATTACACTGAAATACAATTTAACAATCAGGAAATCTCAACTATTGAAAAAAGGATTGAAATACGGCATACAACCAAACAACACAAGAGAAGAAATAAATGAAAATCTATTAGAAATAGAAAATTCAATATTGAAAACTAATATTCACCACCAAAATGAAATCAGATCAATAATAGTTAATGAAATATCAATAAAAAATAACAACTTAAACAATTCAAAAACCAACAACAAAAAAGAAATAAGAACAATACGCAGTATACAAAGCAAGATCAAACAAAACAATGCCACAATAACCAAAGCAGATAAAGGGAATACATTAGTCATCTTGAAAACTACAGACTGCAACGATAAGATAGATGAATACATCATTAATCATCAACATCGAAAAATTAAGTAAAGATCCAACGAATGAATTCGATGCACAAATAAAAACAATCATCAACAAATCTATCAACATATTAAGTGTTAAGAACATAAGGTATAACAAAATGACAAAACCAACAGCACCAAATATATAAGAGGATTACCAAAAATACACAAACCAGATACACCGATAAGACCATTAATTAATTTCACCACAGCACCAACATACAGAATAGCGAAGTACATAAACAAACTATTGAAGTATCACATAAAATTTGATAACAGTTATTCAGTAAAAAATAACACAGAATTAATCAATAGAATAGAACCAATAATAATACTTCACAACGCAAAATTAGCATCGTTTGATATTACCAACATGTATTCTAACATACCAATAAAAAATACAACAAATATAACAAAAAATATGTTAATAAAAAATGGTTTAAACCCAACAGATACACAAGAAATAATAAATATAATAACCGAAATAACAAAACAAAACTATTTCACACATAACAATGAGTATTATCAACAAACAGAAGGATTACCCATGGGGAGCCCACTATCTGGAACTTTAGCTGAAATATATCTCAACGATTTTGAAACAAAATATATACATAATAACATAAATCCACACATAGAAAAAATCATTTAATGGTATTGCTACGTTGATGATATAATTTTATTATTCAAAGGAACGAATAGAAAGCTTAATCTATTACACCAATACATAAACAGCATAGAACCTTCCATTAAATTCACGTTAGAAAATAAAGAAAATAACACAATAAATTTTTTGGATTTATCAATCAAAAATGTAGATTCAAAACACACATTCAAAATATTCCGAAAACCAACCCAAACGGATCAAACAATAAATAGTAAATCACATCATCCCTACCAACATAAACTAGCTGCATACAACCACAGGATCAATAGATTGAACAATATACCAATGAATGCAGCAAATTATCAAGTCGAATTAAATAACATAAAATACATAGCCAGTAATAACGGATATAAAAACGAAATAATTGACACATTAAATAGAAAACATAAAAACAAGAAAAATTTGCAAACCCTTACAACATTGAAGAATGAAGAAAACTTAGCTGGCAAAAAATACATAGGCGTAACATATAATAAAACAACATTCAAAATAATGCAAAAAACTTTAAAAAAATATGGATATATTGCATTAAAATGCAATATTTAAAAATATACTTTTACTGTTTATTTTTAATTTAATTTTATTAATAATAATATAAACTTCCTTATAGTAACAATTTTGGATTTTATTTTTATTTTATAGAATATCGATTTCGACTTACGTCATCCTCAGTTCTTAAATTATTATTCCAATCTAGATCCTGTGTGTTGAAATTGGTTTGAATAAATTGTCATATATCCTGCATATACTAAACGGACTAGCTGAAGTTCTTACTGGACAAGAGGATTTGAGTACTACATACAACATTAGTTTAATTTTTTTTCCTTTTTAGGGTTCCGTTCTTTGAAAAAGAGACGGTGAGACTTCGGTGCCCGTCCGAATTTCTACATAATCGCTTTACTCACAAACTGTAAGTGCTATCAATTTGAAATTTTCTGCAGTTGATAACAAAAAAATTTCAAATATTTTTTTTATCTATATTTTATGGACATTGATAAGGAGATAGTAAAACAAAAGTTTTTTGTAAGGAATCGAGTTTAGTTTAGAAAAATCGAAAATGATGAAAATAGCCGTGTTCGATTTGACTGAAGCAACTGATACAACGGAAAAATTGAATGCAATTGTTGTTGTTTTTTCAGTTGTTTCAGTCAAATCGAACGCACCTAAAAAAAAAAATTCAACGGATTTTCGACTGCGTAATTTTAACATTTCCATTTTTTTTTTGCAATTTTGCAAGGAGACAGGAGACTTTGAGACAGGAAACTTAGTAAATTTTTTGCGAAAATTATAGCAGTCTCAAATAATTATATTTTTGTGTGTTTAGGGCATGGAGAGGAATAAAAAAATCTATTTTAACCCAAATGAGTCATTTGGGATGGCATTTGAAAGAACATCTAATTTAAAAAAAAATTACAATTTTTGTTTTAGAATTTTGGGAAGCACAGTTTTTCAGTTATTATCAAAAAAGGTGCAACTTTCAGACCGTTCAGACCGTAGAGGTAGGTGTGATTGACATTTACTATTGACATTTACAATAAAACATTTATTTTGTTATGCATCTTTTGTCTGGCAATATAAAGACTTTACAACACAACTTTACGTTTATTATTTTTGATATTGTGTTCTTTTACATTCACGGAACCCTTGGTGAGTGAATTTTATTCGCACTTGTCCAAATTTTTGATTTAGTAAACATTTTTATGATTTTAATAATAATAATAATACTATTCCAATTTTTTTTTTCAATGAAGGTAACAATTTTATAGTATGTTTTACTAATAACCTGTCAATTATTGTATAAGATGCAAATTAGAAAGGGTCTGTAATGATGAGAAAAGTGAACAGACTGAGATATTTGCTGTTTATCATCATTATACACAGATTATACACCAGCCGAAGAGAGTTTCTGAACAAAGTAGTAACTTACTTGATTTGCTTAATTACTTACCTGATTTGCTTTGTGACAAATAATTACAGATTGGCACGGTTTTAGATGTTTTTGAAATAGTTATCCTGAGTAAAACACAATAGTATGAACTATAATACGGTCCATCTAGGGATTCAGAATAGCAAGTGAATAAGAATCTATCCATTAGGTCGATCTTTAGTAACAATGAAAGTGTCACTGGGACACTGGCAGTCAGAATATATCCTCTAATGAGCCGGTTCCTTCTAAGCCTCCAAGCTGAGTAGATTTTGTACAACGTCAGAAATAAGGCCTGCATGAAATGAAGGGATCTTAAACGGAAGGGGCTATTCTGGATGACGATAAAACGAATCAGGATTTACACTGAAAGAAAAAATTCGATCATTCGGTTGGCACATTAATTTTGAAATTGATTTTGATTGGTTATATTGGTTTTTGATTAGTTTTTGAAGATGAGACAACCGAATTTGGGGTATTGTGACAGCAAATATTTTCTTGGCACAAAAGCGGTTGTAGTGACCGTATTTTTTCTTTCAGTGTAGTCACCTTCGATTGGGCTAAAAGGATTACTACATCTAGGCCCGGCGACTATGTTTCCAAAAGGTTGACGTCACAGTGATAGTGATGTAGTTGAAGATCACCTAGTGTTAGGTGTTATAGACAGAGAGGAAAATAACGGCAGCATCACGCATGTAAACTGGAGGAAGCTGGTAACGGTCCTAGCCGACACATTTGTAAAATTTATCAGCGAGAATGCCGGGCCGATTACGGTCTGCAGCAATGGTGGTTGGCATCAAATTGATAGTCGTAATCATGACAAATTGTCAATCGATCGTTGACGCTATATGAAGGCAATCAGTCTTATTAGAGAGACATTTGGGTATGTGTCAAACTGAAAGTGGTTAATGTAAGGGATATGCCAAGTCTACTGAGAGTTCGTGCTTGGATTCCTGTAAAACCCGAAGACCGACGGGAAAGATGTTGAAAATGTTGAAATACAGTAATCCAGAGCTTCATAGTCACAACCGGAGGGTAGATAAGCTAGAACCTACCAAGGATGATGGTAAGTAGGTAAGCTATCATCCTCATTAACAAGGAATCCATGACTGAGCTAGCTTAGAGTGACGGAAAGTATACAGGAACGATCAGGTTGAGGATAGCGCAAAGGCGTCTGAATCGATTAAGGAGACTTTCTTAATACTATAGAAACTAGGACTAATATCTTTCAGTCTCAAACAACTGTTAACCATAATTCCACTTGCTTCATGGATACGGAGCTATCTTTATCGATGGGAGTCAAGGGGGGTTGACTCACCACTATAAGGAGCGAATGCTGCTCTTCTGCTCAAATTGGGAAAAGATGAACTATATATTGTCTTGAAGAACCATAGTTCTACATGACCGGGTACTTGAACTCAAGAACTATGGCTCCCCCCATGAATGGGTACGTTGACTCAAGACTCAAAACTACAAATTGTTGTTTGTATAAAAAACATAGCAACGGCTCGAAAGAATTTACGTGTAACTACATTTTGGAAAAATTAAGAGGAAGCGCAAAAAACGATTTATTGTAATTCTCAACAAGCTTGAAAAAAAAAAAATTTTAAACAATAAATCAAAAAAAACTATTTTGTTTTATTTATTGATAGTAATTTTTTTTAAAGCTGGTTTAGAATCGCAATAAATCGTTTTGTGAGCTTTTTTCAATTTTAATAAAATGTAGTTACACGTAAATGCTTTGTAGCCGTCGATAGGCAAAATTCGTTGCTGTATTTTGGTTAACCGCACCTTTTTAGTCTTTTGGTAAAAAAAGCTAAAGCTTTTTTCTATTGATAGACTAAAGCGATGTAGATAGAATGGCAGTGGGCCATTAGTTTAAAAGCCAGAGTTTCGGAATAATTTCAGCTTACCTACCGTATTACCGGGTTACAGCTCTGGAAAGGATAAGTAAACTGCAGTTATCCTTGAGTCCATACGATCTGGGGTTGCAGTGACACCAACGTACGAGATAAGTTATATCATGATTTTATTCTAAGCACAAATTTGACTAGATGGGCATTGGGCAACTTATCTTTATAACCTGTAACATATAAAAAGTATTGGCTGTCATTTTTATCTTCGACTTCATGTAAAACGAATAAAATAGTAGACACGCTGACTGATTCTTTTAGTGAAACTGCTTTCGGGTACATATGTACTCTCAGCAGTCTAAACGGCACATCATATCCACCATTAAGGACGAAGAAACTCCAGGTTTACCGTCAGCAGTGTGCCCCTTAAGAATGCAAAAAAAAATTGGGACTGTATCGGACTAGAAATTCTATATGGGTGATTGTTGGAGGTGCTAATATAATAAAATACAGGAGTCCTATGATGTATCAAGACTTACCAAAGTATTGGCAACTACTTTACCGTCCTACTGTCCGACGACTGTGTGTCTTTTCTCATGACTACTGTCACAGCTGCAACAATAAGAAGGAGGTGTAAACAGTTCTCCACATTGACGGTTCATTTCCTGGTCTGGCTCAGACAAGTCTCAAGTTTCTAGGGAGATTTGAACCTTTTATAATCTGACTGATATCTACGAGATGAACATCAGACGGATATATATAGCTTAGAACAACTGTCGTGGATTTAACAAATGTCTAACTAACTTCCATATAGATCAATTCGATTTTACCAGAACTAGCAAACTTATCGTTGCACACGAGAACAACGGTTGCTCCTTTTATGGTTGAAATAAAAAAGTGCAGACTGCAGACGTATCGTCTTTCAGCGTGATTTTTCACCAGGATCCTCATCTCGGGAATTCCTTATCTTCATAGATTTTCTCCATCATTTTTCACCTCAAAATTTTAAAATTACCGTTCATAATTTCCTAAAAGAAACTTTAATTATTTAAACTTTACACTTATCTTTAGTTGGCATGGTGTCTTCGGCTATTCGGAGCCGTTGTAGCCATTATAATCAACAATAAACACGCCTAGCTTTGAATTTCTGTAACATGACGGTTTTCTGATTTAACAGATATTAATAATTTATATTTTGATTGTATTGTCATTTAACAATAAAAGTAATCAGATATGATAACAAAAATCAAAACACTCCCCTAAAAATTGAATAACAATAATCGATTCCAAATTAAAGTGCGCGCATAATAATAATATTTTAAGTAATTAACGGCACGTAATTATCAATAAATACCATAACAAGTCGTATAATTAATTTAAAATATCGTCGTATAGTAAATTAAAAATTTGAAGTTCCACAAACTTTTCCATAGCATAAAAATATAAAAGTTATTGCAATGTGTGTAACAAAATAACTGTTCCAGCAACATTACAGCATATCTTTATATTTTTGAGAATATCTTAATTTTTCCATTGTTATAAATCAATATTGTAAATATTCTTACTCTATTTAAACAAACAAGAAGTGAATAGGACATATTATGCTTTAATTGATGGAAACCAAAATGGTTCCAGACATGATTGCATTAATGAACGTTTCTTAGAAAGTAGTTGTATTTATATAAGTGTGTTCCATTTACCACATTTTCCTTTACTTTTGTACTAAATTTCGTTTTCAAGTTAACCATATCAAATGATGGTAAAGCTACGTGACAAACTTACGTTTCTATTCACCGCCAGAGTTTTTGTCAGTTTAGAGAATAATTTCAAATATGTTTGCCCAAATGCTTATACAAATTTAGAATTTTTAGCCTAAATGTCATATTTCTGTCCAGCTTTCTTTAATTGTTTATATTTTGCATGAATCATAATTTTAATTTTCAGAAATTTTTTAATATTTAATTAATTTTCTTAAATTTAACAAACTCAAAATAAAATTTAAACTTAAAATTTTGTCAAACTAATAATTTTCTTTTACCTTGTTTAGCAATATTGTTTTTCAAAATTGTCAAAACAATTTATTGTCAAAAAAAAATGTCGGAAACGTGTGGTAAGAAAGAATTTGAGTTGTAGTAGATCAAAAATCTAATACACCTTACATTTAAGTCGTTCCATTTAAAATTCGGTTCGGGTAGCAAGTTTACCTAAAAGGAACACGGGTATGTAATTATGGCGCGGCGGTTGAATAGTTTTTTTGACAAACTTTCAAATAAACCTTTTCAACCAAACTTTTTGAAATGTTTGTGTCCTAAGTAAATAGTTTTTATGTAAAAAAAGTCTTGATTTTGACCAAAAGTAAATTTAATTGTGATAATAAGAGAAATGAGTTGTAAATAAAAATAATGTGTTGAGTGGACTTTATGGTCACCAAACTAAACTCCGAGAAATAGGTCTTGATTCCCATTAAGGTTAAATAACTTTTAAACAAAATTCTAACAAATATAAACATCGTGGTTTAGCCGTTATTCAGCAAATATGGTTGATGGATTGATAAAGAATTATATGGACTGAACACAAATGTAAAAATAATCGATTAAATTAGGCATTCATGTGAATTTCAACATGAAAATTAATGCAGTTGTAGAACACTTAACTTGGTAGTCTAGGTAGTCTGTCTTCATGGTATTCTGTCCGTAAACTGTATTAAAGTGATTCAATTCTAAAATGGGTAAGATGTTTTACACAAACGATTTCGTTATATTCTCTATTCCTATTTTAAAATTTGCAAGACAGTGAGAGTAAAAGTGTGATATATTCTTTCTCCACCAGATCTTTGCAGTCATTGGAAACGGATTATAGGTGTGGATAATCTGAAAAATGGGAAAGCTGTGTTTTACTCGTATTAAATTCAATATTTTTAACAAAACCCCAATCCACGATTGTCGTTAGATCAACGACGTTAGATCAATTTGATCTACAGTTATTAAGCGTACATGCACTGAAAAAAACATGTCCTATTTCCAATCGAAATGCAATTGTCTCAACCTCACCGTGCGGTCACATATGGCGAATCAAACTACGAAATTGCTTCAACAACTCTTCAATTATAAATCGATGAAGTTGAAACAATCACACGAAATATTTATGTGAAAATAAAATATAGTTCAATTAATCTCAAATACTTAAACTTTAAAATGAAAAATTCATGATATAAGGCCAAAGAAATTTTTTTTCAGGGAAATAGTTATTATCTTTATTCAACTACTGTTATATTGGATATAACACTTTATATTTTAAATAAACCTCATTCTGTTGTTAGGAAAACGTTATTGTGTAGTTGTCCCAATCACAGTGAAATTGTTTGCAAATAATTTTTCTTTGCATGAATAATAAACTGCCAACTTCGAGATGAGGTTGTCATGAACTTCAGTTTTTTTTTCAGTGTGGTGAATGTATAGATTTGATATTTCATGCGACGCATGAAACGGGTTATCATCAGCAAAGCTGTGGATAGGATTAGCTGTTAAATAGAACAAATAATTAATATAGATAAGAAAGAGAGTTGGTGATAAAACGGTCCCTTGAGGAACTCCTAAATTACTTGAAAAAACATCCGATGAGACACCATCAACATTGACCCTAAATTTTTTTGTTTGGAACGCTCTGTTTTGAACTAATAAGTGCTCGTCCAAACCATAGCATCTTAATTTGCAAATAATATTGTTGTGCCATACTTTGTCAAATGCTTTGGATATATAAACAACACCGAAAGTTTCACCATGGTACTCAAGCGACTTGCTCCAGATATGAGTGACAAATGAAAGTAAATCTGCCGTCCCTCTTCTTTTTCGGAATCCGTATTGCAAAAATTACCTTGGACAGGCTTTGCTCGTATACAATTGTTCGTGCAGATTTAATTTAATTAAGAGGAATTATACCCATCATTCATCTTTAGGAGAATTATACGTTGTTGTTGTTGGATATATATGATACTCAAAATTAAAGAACGACCAAAAGACAATCATTCAGGCGTCAAAGTAATATAAATTGTGATGGTATAAATTTGCACAATTAAATAAAATTAAAGTACTATAGAAGTTTGCGTCTCGAATAGAATGCCGTCTCGAACATAGCATATGCTCGGAGAATAGAAGATTCAATTAAGTTTTGATGCTTAAACGCTTATGTTACACGCATTTTGCTTGATTGAAAAAAGTTTATTTAAAACTCGATTTACTATATGAAACTTACACATGTGACATGACGCTCAAACAACTGATCTAGTGACTTGTTTATTGATGCACTAGGGAATGTTTCGGCTGTAATTGAAATACAGTTTGCAGGCCATGTGAGTGTAAATTCACACTTGAATGTGTTCTAATACTTTACTGAAAACTTCACTCTTCTAATCTGAACAACCTACTTATCAACAAACAGAAAAATAGAACAACATAATCTTGAATAATAAAAAAATTAAATTATCTACTTCACCAGTTCGTATTTGAATGCCCACATAAAACTATTCAACATAAAAATAATTTCACTTTGAAAATAAGTTAATGACATTATTTTATTTTTAAGCATACATACTCTAATTATTTCATTATCATTTTCACTTTATAGCGTTCCACAATAAATCACACAGAACTTAAAAAGAGATCCAGTTGAACGAGTTATCTTAAGCTCTACAAGAAATGCAACTGAAAGACATTAAACCGTATAACAAAAAAAAAAGATAAGGTCAAAATTCTTTAATCGTATCATTTAAATAATATTTTATTTTTATGTCTCCACCAAACCTCACCTTTATCATTAGCTTTTGGTAATAATTGTTCATGTCGAAGTTTAATACACAAAAAGCACATACGATTCGAAATCGAATAAGACATTTGTATTGTTCCTTTTTTAAATATTTATTTAGGAGTTCACTTTATAATTTTTTACACCACCCACAGGAAATGGATCACTTTCTTCTTTAAGTTTAAAACTAGATTACTGTTAAAAATTGTAATACTATACTGAGAAAATAAAATTATTTACAAATAATTAAAAATATCTTTTTATCGTGTAGCCTTTCATTATTGTACTGAAGAAAGAATAAATAGATAAATTATAAACTCTTATGTTTTCTTTTGTTTTATAATTTTATCATAAATATATGCATGTATTTAAACAGGGTGGGACAATCGATAATTACAAATAAGTTTTAGCAAATACGATTTCATTTAAAAAATGTCCGTTTGTTTTGGTTCAATATTTCAGAAAAATGTAATAGATGTTGAACTTTTTAAACGATGCAAACGGTATAAATGCAACAACGATATGTTGTTCGTATTTATTTAATTATAATCGGACCTGATAAAACATCAATGTAAATATATGAAAGAAAATTAATTAATAAAATAAAGATTATTTTGAACCCATATGTGCTAATATAGTATGTGCCAACTGTTTTATGTAACCGTATATAGAATAAATTTAATTTATTTCATTTATATTTTATCCACGATACAAATAGATAATGAAACAATAACAATGTAATGTTAATTGTTTCAAAGAAATTCATTTTTGTTCAAGTTCAATAAAATGTTTTAATAAAAAGAAAACGTAAAATGAATAAGGTAATCTTATATAAGTATATTATAAATTGAGATAAATTATAATTATATTCACAATGTGAATGATTGTTTTATTGATTAATCTAATTTTGCGAACATCATGTTTAGGGTTCAATGAAAAACAACAGACGAATTGGAGTTTCTCGGTGAATAAATAAGATGTTACGGTTTCACTTTAATTAATTGCATTATGGTTTTACTTACGCTTGCAAATCAATTTTTAGTTTTTGATAAACATATAATGAATTTTTAATCCATATGCTGAATTTGTTGCCCGTGAGAAGTGTTTCAAAACTTTGACAAGCTTGGTTGAAAGTAATACAACTTATCATTAACTTGGATTCAGATACTACAATTATGATTTCTTAAGATTTTACTGAAATTGACATGAAATTTTGGAAACGTGCAGTTGATTTTATCATTATCCTACTCATATTGGAGTTTTAGAAAGCCCGATATTTGTTCAAATTTTTGATACATTCGGGGGGAAGTGCAGTTGCCACACAATTTGCTTTGCAAAGTCATAAGAAATTATATTCTCAGTTCTCCCTTCTTTCATCATTTAAAAAACGTCGGTCAATGAATGTAGAAGAACAAACTAACAAAAATAATTTACATAAAGTTGTCTTGTAGAGTTTTTATATTGCCAGACCATAGGCACATAAAACTGATTTTTTCCTCTTAAATGTCTGTAGCAATGTCACTTGAAAATTGCTCCAAATTATATGCAAAATGCTACCCCTCGTTAAATATTAGCAAAAGCAGTTAAGGGTAACTTAAGAGAGATTCAGTTACACCAACTTGTAAATGTTTATAATTTATATTGGAAAATATACATTATTAATTCAATGTCATAATAATTGACGATAATTAAAAAACTGTGCACCGCAACATTCTAAAAAAACTTACAATTTTTCTTAAATTAAGTGCTCTTTTCTATGACACCCCACTTAAAGGACCAAAAATTTTTTTCACTCTTCCTGAATCTCACCCCCTCAAAATACAGAAAAATAATTATGTAACACGTCACTGTAGTTGAAGTTCAAGTTCAGAGTTTATCAAATTTTCTATCTATGTAAGTTTTTTCAAATTTTTCTGTAGATCAATGTTGCAACGTAAGGGAAATAAACTTTTAGTTGCACTTTTTTTACCATAATTCAAAACCTGTGCACCGCGAAATTCTAAAAAACATTACAATGTTCCTTAAATTAAGTCTTCTTTCATATGACGAGTGGGAGTTTTGAGCAAAAAAAATTTTTTTCGCCCTTCCCCAATCTCACCCTTGAGTTTTGATTCCTTGGATGTTCTTAGACGAACCAAGACCACGTATAAGTTTGATCGTGTATGGTTAGCTAATATTGTCTACGGATGACATAATTAAACCAGCAAAATTCCTTCCATCAATCAGACGAAATTTTCTTTTTTCACTTGCATATCCCGTTACTACCGCAACAATAGAGTGACCCTTTAGTGCTTTACGAAGGGTTATCCGCCATGCTTACGCTCTACAATGACGGAATCGAGAATTAGCGAATTGTGTATGCTCAGTGTACATTATAGAAGGCAACGCTCCTATATGGAGCATGAACGCAACAAAAAAAAAGTGTACATAAAATGATTATTTTGTATTACGAAGAGTATTTTATAAATAATAGTACATTATGATGCAAGGACGTAAGGCTAAAGATTTTGGACGTCTGTGGAGCTTGCAAATCGAGACGCTAGCTGAGATTTTCACCTACATTAAGTCCAAAATAGCTAACGTCCGTGCGTCATATACTATTTTTTATTCGGCGCTAGCAAAATATTTAAAAAAAATTGTTTATTCTAAAACAAAGTTATAATTTTGCATAAATTTTGAAATGAAAATATGTACGTTGAACAATTAATTTTTGACAAAATATTTGTTATTTTTACCAAAATAATTGCATAACTATGACAACAAATAATAACAATAATTTTAATTGGATTATGAAATTTTGAATTTAAAGGTTGCTTTGATAAAAATTTCTGTTTTTTATAGAATGTAAACAAATACAAATGTTTTTTACTTTTTTGGACGTAACTATGACAACAAAATATATGGTTAAAAAGTGACACTTTACGGCCGCCAATCACAGTAATAAAGTACCACTTTAATATGTAGGCGAATAAAAAAATATAAATAAGTTTAGAAAGAAAGAAAGGAGACTAGTTTTTCTTTTTGAAGAAAATAATTGAAATATGTATTAGAATTTTATTTATTAAAGTTTCGTCGTTATTAAACACACATTTGAAATAAGAAAAAATGAATTGAAGTAAAAAATTTAATTGGTAGAACGAAAAATTTTAAATTTTAAAAAAATAATGAATCTTCTATATATCAATACGTAAGCACTATTTTTGTGGTACAATTTCAAAATACTTGCCCCAACAAAAGTGTGGCAATATGTATATCGTTGGAAAGGTCTTGAGTAGAGATGTGCCGAAAAATATTTTTTTTTGAATTTTAACGATATTTTGTGATAAAAGGGGAAAAATGTCATAGGAGTAATTTTTTGAGTTTTTTGTTCGGTTATTTTGTTTTTTTTTCAAGTTATTTGTTTCACAATTCAAAATCAATGATATCAATAAATCAAACTCTGAAATAATGTGTTGTAACTATTTTGTTGGGAGTTTTATTTACAATTTCCATTTACAATGGCCGAATTTCGGCCACTGGGCGATTCCTAGTAAAAATAAAACTATAATCGCAAAATTGAAATTGAATACATATTGTTAAACAAAAATAGTTATTTACATATCGAGGGCATAACTTAATTTTATAATAAATGATTTTTTGAATTTTTTAAGCTCGGTAGACATTTTGAAAATTCGAAAAAAAAACTAAACATGATTTTCACTATAAACTTCATACAATAATTTATTAGTTTGTTCTAATTTTATGATAATTTTTATTATTTTACGGGTGGCAAAGTAGAAGAATATATAGTAGAATTTTTTTATCAGCGAATACGAAAATTGGTTGTTGTGCGCATATTCATATGCGCATGTGCGAATATTCAGTGTCTTAGATTAAAATATTAAAAAAAATTGTTGGGGTCCCATTGAAATGGACAAAAAAACGCATAAAATTAATAAATTACTGTTGAAATTCAACCAATTATAATAGAAAACCAAAATCGATAAAAATATTAATGATTTTGTAGGTAGTATAACAAAATTTTAATAATTAAAAATAATTATAATAAAAATAACGACGCCTATGTAAACAAATGTCACAACAAACAAATAGTACGAACTAGGAGTAGAAATTTAACTAATGTAATTGTTTTCAAAACAAATTTATCCCAAAATAAATAATACATCTCTGTTTTACTTTTTGTCTCATCTTTTATCTCTTGCTGCCTGCTATCTGTCAAAAATTCATTGGTAAAAAATTCTACTATAATTCTAATGTTTTAATACAGCAACGGGTTTTTTACGGACATAAATTTCAACTTTCCGCCACGATAACTAGGATGTAAAATGTGTTTACGATTCATTTGTGCGTACAGAAAATTAAAGTCTTTGTAAATTTACATGAAAATATTGTTACGATTCTACATAAACGCAATGAAATACTAAACATATTTTTGTACTCAACCCCAATTTTTAATATACAATACAATACATATTTCAAAAATGATTTTAACGTCACATTGTTTTCTAAGAAAAAGGATCAAAACTCAAATAAAATATATCCAAATTAATTTCATCATAGTTTCTCGAGCCTTCTTTGTAAAGAATAGATTTTCCTAGAATATGCGAGAAATTAAGCAGAATTATACAAAAGAGATTTCTTTTGAGAAATGAAATTAGTTTTAAATTAGACTGCGTGCAATGATGTAAAGTTATAATTTAAATTGTGATAGTATTAATAGTTTAAGTGGAATGTTAAATTATATTAAATTTAATTTAATTATGAATAAAAAAGTGTAAGTGTTATTGAAGAGAAATGTTGTGTATTATTTTGTACGCTGTGTTTATACTGGAAATTTCTACATTCCTACAAACTATTGATATTATTATATTATAAATTATTATATTTTATTATAGTTCCAAAGTGTTTCCTTATGCATGTGTTCCTTAAGGTATTTTAAAATGTAATATTACAAAATAAATAATTAAACTTTGCAAGTAAATTGAATCTTAATAATAAATTAGAATTTGTTTAATAAATAGTAACTTCGTTCATGCATCAAAAGCGGTAAAACTAAATTTTTAACAAAAACCGGGAAAATATCTTCCGGAATTTAGATACTAGCGACTACGCAGTAGAATAAGTGCAACAACTTTATATTTTTTATAACAACGTCAAACGACATGCAAACCACAAGCCTCTACTATAAACAGAGATTTCTACCTATCGACCAAATCATATCAAACCTATCAACATTCGAGATCAACCTATCAACATCCAATATATCGTCATACCAATGTGATACCAATATATTATGGTCTATGTAAAACTGCAAAATGTCAGTATAGAATCTGAATGAAACGTGAAATGAACCACAAAACATTGGAGTCTACGATCTAATCAGATTCATTAAATTTAATCGCGTTAGAAATTTAACCACATTAGAAAGAACAACCAAAAAGTGACCCATTAACCAGCCGGTGTTCGGTGCAGAGAAAAACATGGGCAACAGACGACGTAACTCAAGACATCCATGCTACACTACAGGGAAACTAAAGTCAAATAGCGTTGAAACGTCATAAATGGAAGCTGATTATAGTTTATACAGACAATTATGTATCTTATTCCACAAATAGAGTTCAAATAATTATAAACAAATAATAATGATGAAAACAAAACACAAAACTGATCGCTTTAAAATATCAAAATTAATTACTTATAGATTACCTCATAGGGCGTCTCTCCCGGGATCCCGCAGTGAAAAAGACTCATGAGAAATCCCGGGAATCAGGGTGGATCCCGGTATTGTTGTTGTTGTTGTGGAATTTGTTTGATTTGTATGTTTAACACTATTTTTTTAAGATGAAAAGGACAGTTGCAAGAAAATTACATATATTAATGCTTTTATATTTTATTTGTATAATAAAAATTCGCTACAAAATTCAATTAAATTTTGATTTAAAATCACAAAATATAAATTTACAACCGAAAACGCCATAAAACGAATAACATTTTTTTAGTGGAGCATTTTGTTTATATGCAGTGGCTGTTTACAGATTACGTAACGAAATGTTTTCCATTTCAACCTTCTCCTCCCTTACGGAACACATTGTAACAAGCAACAATGACAATTTTCTACCAACCGTAAGAATCCACCTTCGCACCCTAAGGCCGTTACGCAATTTTTGAACAACCCACAATGGGATATTTCTGTTGAAATTACAACGCTGAACAATTACAATTATGTAAACCATGCCTTAGACATAATGATGTCAACCTAAAATATAAATGTGTGACAGTCCGAATTATTTTCTCACAAAATGAAGTCATATTATTTTTTGCTTAAATTTATTTTGCTGTAAACTTTTTTCAATAATAAATATTATATTTTAATTGTGAAACTTGAAAAACTAAGGTTATTGTTTTTAATTAATACACAAGCATTTCAAGAGGTTATGAGCCCAGATCTCTATTAAATTTTGTTTTGTATCGGGTCTTAAAGAGAAATATAATTAATTAAAAATGGCGGAAGCAAATAAAGTTAGTTTTGTTAAGTTGAGTAACAGCAATTATTTTAACTGGAAGTTTCGTATGGAGATGTATTTGATCAAAGAAAAATTGTGGAAATATATTATTGAAGAAAAACCGGCTCAACCTGATGAAACTGCGGATGCACAAATAAAGCTAAAATATACAACTTGGACTAGTAAAGATGAAGAAGCACGTGCAGCAATTGGCTTGAATGTTGAAGATGATCAGTATTGTCATCTTAGAGGTAAAACAACAGCAAGACAATGTTGGTTAGCGTTAAAAGATCATCATGAAAAAGACACATTAGGTAATAAAGTAAGTGTTATGCGGCGAATTTGTGGGAAAAAGATGAATAATGAAGATAATATGGAAAGACATCTTGCTGAATTAAATGATTTGTTTCAAAGATTGGCTGATTTAGGAGGTAATCAATTAGAAGAAAACTGGCGTGTTGCAATAATATTATCAAGTCTACCAAATAGTTATGATGCAATGGTTTCCGCGCTTGAAGTTCGTAAAGAAGAAGAATTAACGTTGTCTCTAGTTCAGTCAAAATTGTTAGATGAATATGCTCGTCGTTGTGATGGTAATGGAATTAAAAATGAATCTGTGTTAAACATCAATAACTCAAATAAAAAATGTTTTTTCTGTCGCAAAAATAATCATGTTAAAAGTGAATGTCGTAAATATATGGCTTGGAAGCAAAAGAAAGAAAATGACAAAAGTAATCATAAAAATAATACTAATAAAGATAAGGTGAATAAAATTATGGAAGAACCGGATGAAAATTTTTTGTTTACAATGTTACCGTCAAGTAAAAATGGTTGGATAATTGACTCAGGTGCTACTAGTCATGTTTCAGGTAATAAGAATTTGTTTACAACTATTGACACAATGCATAACAGCATGGTTGATTTGGCTAATGGAAGTAGGTCAACTGTTAAGGGTAAAGGAACATGTTGTTGGAGAATATAATAAATTTATTATTAACAGACGGATGAAATGTATATAAAACTTTATTTTAATAATTGAACAATACAAACAAATTGTAATCAACACGCCATTTTAACATAACATAAAGAACTATATGACATGAAGTTGTTTTCAATTAGATAATAAATGAGTGCGTTCATTAATTAATAATGGTAATAAACTATAATTATTCTAACACTCCTCCTCATTGTTACATTAATGTAATCCACTCATTTCTCGAAGCTTCTTTATACGATGTCGTGGTAGAGGCTTCGTCAGCAGGTCAGCAACCATATCTTCAGCTGGGCAGTAAACACATCGAACCATTCCTTTATCAACATAATCCTTTACAAAATAAAATCGTACATCAATGTGCTTGGATCGATTAGAAAGTTTCTCCTCCTCAATCATCTTAAGACAGCTTTGGTTGTCCTCATAAATAACGGTTGCTGCATCACAAATTTGACCGAAATCTATCAGGACTCGTCGTGACCATTCAGCCTCCTTACAAGCTTCAGATAAAGAAATAAATTCTGCCTCCGTTGATGATAACGCCACGCATGTTTGTCTTTTGCAACTCCAACTAACGGTACCTCCAAATAAGTGGAAAATAAATCCACTGTTCGACTTTCTATCAACTTTACTGTCAGCCCAATTTGCATCAGCGTACCCAATCAATCCATCCTGGTTATCTGCCTTTCCCAACGACAATGTGGTGTTCAACGTTCCCTTTAAATATTTTAATATACGCTTAAGTTCATTTCAATCTTCGTTATTTGGATTAGACACCTTTTGTGCTAAAATCGATACACTCGCTGAAATATCAGGTCTAGTATTAACTGAAATATACAGCAGACATCCAATCAATTGCCTATATTTGTCATTATTCAATAGCAATTCTGATTCTCCTCCTTTTCCGTATTCAACACTTATTGGTACTTCTGAGATTTTTGCATTAGCTAGTCCAAATTCTTTGATCAATCTTGTGATATATACAGCTTGATTTACAGTGTAATAATTACTTTCCTTTTTAATTTGTAATCCTAGGTAATTTTTAACTTCACCGAGGTTTTTAATAGCAAAATTGCTCTTTAAAATATCTTCACAATTTAACAGAAGTTCTTTACAGCGGCTAGCAACTAGTATGTCATTAACGTATATTAAAACGTAGCACATTTCTTCCTTAAATTTACGAATATATAAACAAAAATCATTCTTACTTTGTATGTATCCGCCATCAGTGAGCACTTGATGAATTGTTTTGTTCCAAATCCTTGCTGATTGCTTCAAACCATAGAGACTTCTCCTCAAAAGACAAACATAATCCTCTTCACCTTCACTAAAACCTGGTGGCTGTTCCATGTAAATGGTTTCTTCCAACTTTCCATTTAAGAATGCGGTTTTCGCATCATAATGCAAAATTTCCATTTTTTCTTTAGCAGCTAGGGTGAGTAATATCCTGAACGTCGATTGTCTGACAACTGGTGCAAAAACTTGATCGTAATCTGATCCGAACTTTTGTGTAAAACCTTGTGCTACCAATCTAGCTTTGTACTTACAAATATCATTATTCCCATTGTATTTGATTTTATAAACCCATTTACATCCAATGATCTTTCGATCTTGTGGAGGCTTCACCAGTTCCCAAGTTTGATTTTCTTTAAGGGAGTTTATTTCCTCCTTCATTGCGGCCACCCATTCCTTATTTTCATCGCATGAAATAGCGGCTTTATAACTTACTGGTTCTTGTAATGCCCCTTTAACTACGTTAACTTCTTCAATTAACCTTTTTGGTGGAACTCCTTTATTGTTTCGACTAGAATGACGAACCTCTTCAATATCTGGATCAACATGACTTTCTACAACCAAATTCTCATTTTCTTCATCGCAGTGAAATATTTCGCAGTCATCCTGATTTTCATTTGGCAAGAATTCATCCGTTTTCTCTTCTTGGTATTGTGCATCAATTTTTGAATCTTCTTGTTGGGTTTTGACTTCCTCCAATTTCCAGTCATTATTCTTATCGATGAATTTTACATCACGACTAACGATCACCTTTTTTGTTGATAGAACATAACACCTATATGCTTTTGAAATCTCATCATAACCGACAAGTATAGCTTCACTGGCCTTAGGATCCAGCTTTCTTCGGTTTTCTGGGTGAATAAATGTAAAGCACTTTGAACCAAATTGTTTAAAATGCGAGAAGCTTGGTTTTCTTCCAAACCAATTTTCGAAAGGTGTTCCTTCAACTTCTTTACCTGGAAGACGATTCTGCACATACTTTGCCATCATAACTGCTTCGCCCCAAAAATATTTTTCTAATTTGGCATCAATCAGCATGCATCTAGCCATCTCAACCAACGAACGATTCTTCCTTTCTGCGACATCATTTTGCTGAGGAGTTGATGCTACTGTTCTTTGATATTGAATGCCCTGCCGATCCAGATACTGGACAAATTCATCACTCATATATTCCCCACCTCTATCAGATCGAAGTACTTTTGGCTTCCTTCCAAACATTGTTTTACATAGCTCGACAAATTCCTTAAACTTACTGAATACTTCAAATTTATTTTTCAACAAATAAATGATGGTGTATTTCGATAAATCATCAATAAATGTCAAAATGTACCTTTTTCCGGATGGTGTTTCTGTTTGCATTGGTCCACAAACATCTGAATGAACCAAATCTATCACATTCTGACTCTGATTGGGTGACTTATGAGGGAATTTATACCTTGTCATTTTACCTTCCAAACAAATTTCACAATTTATCTTCTTTCTACACTTATCGCTGCATTCAGAAAATTGAATTCCTTCTACCAGATTTCCCAGAGGCAATGTCTTGACAACTTCGATGTCTCTATGTCCAAGAACCTTATGCCAGTGATGTATGCACATATTTGTATTCGTGGCACTATAAACTTTCTGTGCCTCCCGCAACTTATACAAATTTTCAGAAATGTCACCAAAAGCAATTTGCTTTTCACCGAAATTAATCTCACAACCTTGACCTTTAAAATTCACCGTGTAACCTCTTTCAGTTAACTTTTTTACGGAGATTAAATTAGCACCGATACTAGGAACCACTAATACATCAGTCACCTTAACACAATGGACATTTCCACTTTCATTTTGACACATTAAACGAATCGCTCCTTTACCAATCGATGTTATCTGTTCTCACGAATATCTGGATTGAAATCAATCAACTGATCAATTGTTCCCACGATATGACTCGTTGCACCAGAATCAATAACCCAACCGTTCTTTGCTGTCGATGTCACAAACAAGTATTCTTCCTCATTACTATCCTTGGCCAAGTTCACGATTTGTGGGTTGGACATACTTTCATTCTTTTTCTGGATCCATTCTTTAAACTTAATGCAATCTCTCTTGAAATGTCCCTTATTATTACAGAAGAAACATATTTTTGATTTATATGAACTTGACGGTAATTTAACATGTAGTGCTACCTCCTCCTTGATGTTTAAATCTTTGCTGATTCTTCTTTTATACTCAGCAACAAGTTTTGAGCAGACTAAAGTTGACGTCAAATCATCTTCTGACCTTGCTTCCAATGCCGTTATTAATGGATCATAACTATCTGGCAGCGAACCCATCAAAGTTGCACTCATGAAAAAATCCGGTTTTATTTCGTCACCAAGTGCCAACAATCTTTGAAACAACTCGTTCATTTTACTTACATGAACTTCCAAATCACCTCCTTCTTCGAGCCTTTGACGCATAATTGACCTTAAAATAAAAACTCGATTTCCAGGTGTGTCCTTTTCATGAAATTCTTTAAGCGCTGCCCACGCTGCCTTTGCTGATTTGCAATTTCTTATATGCTGAATCTGGTTGTCACAAATATTGAGAGCAATCGTCGAATGAGCCTTTTCATCACCCAAAGCAAGGTTGGCAAATATCATGATATTTATATAAATATCAAAATATCCGATATATATCAGATATATATCCGATATATATCATGTTCTGATATTTATTTTTGAATAAGTTGTTTATCTTAAATATTATTCAATATATAGCCCTTTCCACAGTTGTATGCAGTGCAGCGCATCACTCCCTCGTTTCTTGCCTCTTTGCCAATAAACTAAATTCAAATATAACAACTCCAATTTAGTTTATAAGCAATTTATCAAACTATTCGTCTATATCTTCGATTGCACAAGTCCAAATGACGAATACGCTTTCTTGCTTTGTTTTGTCTTGTTTATTTGGCCAAATCGCTGATTATGCGATTTGGTACGATTATGCGATACCTATACAAGATTGGACAACTGGTCCAGTAATGGTCCATGGCTGGCGACCAGCAATGGTAGAGTTCTGGCAACCATAACTGGACCATAAACATCATGTAACTGAGTGATAACTTTGAACAATAAATTATTGCCATGCAATGGCCCATACAAGGTTATACAACTGGTCCAGTAATGGTCAATTGCTGCCCACCAGTAGTTCAACAATGGCCAGGTACTGGCAACCATGACTCATAGTAATGCCTACTGGCAACTATGACTCGGTCATTAACATAATTTTCCTTTTTGATAACTTCGTACAATAAATGGCTGCCATTTTTTTCCAGAGAGAAAAAGAGCCATGGCCCAAGGTTGTACAACTGGCCCAGTAACAGACCAATAATGATGACCCGTATTACAGCAATGACCAAGTACTGGCCACCATGACAGGGCCATAAAAGAACATAAAATATTATCATATGCAAATTTAAATAAATTAAATACAAAATAATTAAAATAAAGTAAGTGTTCAGAGAAAAAAAAAATTTAAAACTTATACCAATTTTAACATTACATATTATCAGGATTTCAGCAGAAATGCGATAATTAAACTATAGGTGAAATTTTTCAAACTATACATTTCTAAAATGTATAACACTCTAGTGTATTTTAACCAAATGACAAAGATCGGCCAATTTATGGTCCAGTACTGGTCCAACAACAATAGCCGATTGATGTTAACCATTAAAGTGCCATTACTTAGCCATTCAAAGTAAACTGAACTGGTTATTTTCTATAAACTGTAGATCGGGTGGTGATTCATGGTTCCAGAAATGGCCCAATAACAATAGCCATGAATTGTTTACCATTCACGGGCTAGTGCTTGGCCATTCAAAGGTAATTAAATACTGGCTATTTTCTGTTAACCATCGATCGGCCGATTAATGGTTCTAGTACTGTCCCAATAACAAAAGTCAAGTGCTGTTAACTATTAATGGACTAGTGCTTGGCCGTATTTCAAATTCTGGAAAACCCTGCTTAGGAAGTCATTCCATTCCACCACACCATTGGTGGTGTATTTCCAAACTGAAATTGAAATACATATTTTGGAAACGGTGTAGATTTAGTTAAAAGCGCCATTACAAATGGAATGAACACTGAAATAAGTAGTTACGTATTTAAATAAGGAAATATATGCTGCATCTCTTTGGTGGTTATTGAACCGTTTACCTAAAAATCGATATTCAAGCACAAATTAGCTAGGTGATGAGGTGCATTTAAAGCCTTGTCTCTCCTCCGATAAAGTTTTTTAGCTTCTAAAGGTTGTTCTAGTTTAAGATCGACAGCCAGTTTATGCCAAATTTCAACTACAACGGCAATAGTCGTTTTATCTCAATGAGCTTTGTCTAAAGCGTCTGCTATTGTCTTTAGATAACAAAGCATATGTTTAGCATTCATTACAATGTTTATGTCATAAGATTAGTTTTGTCAGAATCTATGTCAGCTTTATGATCTTGGCATAGCTGAACTTGGCATAGCTGAGGTTACCTCGATTTGGCATGCGTTTTGCAAGCAGTGCTGCAACTGTTAACAGTTTTTTCCAACTTTAAGGTAGGAATAATTATTTATTTATTTTTTTATAAATATCGTGATATATATCAGGGAATAAATATCGTGATATATATCAATGATATATATCGGATATATATCATTGATATATATCATGCCAACCTTGACCCAAAGCCCATTCTTTTGTAACTGGATCTGGTTTTTCATCCTTTATAGCATTCCAAATTCCTTTTTCTTTTAATAGCATTTCAATTTTATATCTCCAGTTGAAAAAATTTTCATTGTTCAATTTTTCAATCGAATATTTATTTTCAATTCCCGTCATGTTTTTTTATTAAAATAATCAATATTTCTTTTATGGCGATATCTGGGCCCATAACCTGTTGGAGAATATAATAAATTTATTATTAACAGACGGATGAAATGTATATAAAACTTTATTTTAATAATTGAACAATACAAACAAATTGTAATCAACACGCCATTTTAACATAACATAAAGAACTATATGACATGAAGTTGTTTTCAATTAGATAATAAATGAGTGCGTTCATTAATTAATAATGGTAATAAACTATAATTATTCTAACACATGTAACATTAAATTATTGAACAACAACGGTGAGGTTCGTACAACAACTGTTTCTGATGTATTGTATGTACCAGAAATAAATGGAAATATGTTGTCAGTGAAACGGTTGGTAAATAAAGGTTACAATGTTGTTTTCAACAAAGATGCTTCCGAAATAAAATATGGTGATAAACATGTTGCAATGATTGATGAAGTTGATGATTTGTATAAGTTGCGTCAGCCGATATCCGTTCATGCAATCGTTGAGCAAGATCATATTCATAAAAATTGTATACATTACTGGCATAGAGTTTTTGGACATCGTGATCCTGCAGCTATTAAAGTAATGGTGGAAAATCAATTAATTAATGGTGTAAACATTGTAGACTGTGGAATAAAACAACAATGTGAAGTGTGTACGCAATCAAAACTAACAAGGTTACCATTTCCAATGAAATCTACAAATAATTCAAAAGAAATATTAGATTTAATTCATACGGACGTTTGCGGGCCTATGCAAACATTAACACAATCTGGTAAGCGCTATATTTTTACTATGATTGATGATTTTTCTAAATATACAATTATTTATTTACTGAGTAATAAATCTGAAGTAGAAATTAAATTAAAAGAATATGTTCGATTGGTCGAGAATAAATTTAGAAAGAAGCCAAAAATGATACGTTCGGATAGAGGAGGTGAATACGTCGGTAAAGATCTTACAAATTTTCTTAAAGATGAAGGCATCGAAACTCAATTCACAACAGCATATACTCCTGAGCAAAATGGCACGGCTGAAAGAAAAAATCGAACATTAATTGAAATGGCTAGGTGCATGCTTAATGATGCACAACTTGAACGTAGTTTCTGGGGTGAGGCAGTAAATGCTGCTAATTATATTCAAAATCGTGCGTTGACACGAGCAACAAGTAAAACTCCATATGAAATGTGGTATGAAAGAAAACCTGATACTAGACATTTAAAAATATTCGGTAGTAAATGTTACGTTCACGTACCTAAAGAAAAAAGACAAAAGCTCGATAACACTGCAAAAGCAATGATTTTGGTTGGTTATGACGAAAAATCAAAAGGTTATCGATGTTACAATATCGAAAATAAAAGTTTAACTATTAGTCGAGATGTAAAATTTGTTACTACATCAATTCATGATACTAATAATGAAATAATAATTAATTTAGAATCAAAACATATTCCAGATGATTCTAATATTGAAAATACTAATACCAATGCATTACAAACTGATTTATTATCTTATGAAAAATTAGAAGAAAATACGTTTGAATCAGATAGTCATTATGAAAGTGATAATGAGATACCAAGGCGATCACAACGTGTAAATAAGGGTTTACTACCAGTTCGTTATAGAGTAAATGCAATTGTTGAACCAAAAACGTTATCTCAAGTGCTTAAAAGTGATCAAAAATCCGAATGGATTGAAGCCATGAAAGAAGAAATGGCGTCACTTAAAGAAAATGATACTTGGGAGTTAACTAATTTACCTGAAGATCGAACAGCTATTGGTAGTAAATGGGTATACAAGATAAAAACTGATTCAAAGGGAAATGCTTGTCGTTATAAAGCTAGATTAGTAGCTCAAGGTTTCTCACAAAAGTTCGGTGTTGACTATGATCAGATATTTGCACCTGTAGTAAGGCAAACCACTTTTCGTATTTTACTTTCAATAGCATCAAAAGAAAAATTATTAGTACGTCATTTAGATGCAAAAACTGCGTTTTTGAATAGTGAGCTGAAAGAAACCATATACATGAGGCAACCACCTGGTTTTGAGGACAAAGAAAAGCCTAATATGGTATGCAGATTGAAAAGAAGTTTATATGGGTTGAAGCAAGCATCTCGATCTTGGTATGAAGAAATCAATGATATTTTAACTGGTTGTGGTTTTAATCAAAGTAAAGCAGATCAATGTTTATACACAAAACTTGAACAAGATGGGTGGTGTTTTTTGTTAATATATGTCGATGATATGGTATTAGCGGCAAAATCAGATGAAACTATTGATAAAATCAAATATGAAATTCAACAAAGGATCAAAATTCAAGATCTAGGCGAAATCAATTATTATCTTGGTATGCAAATCACAAAAGATTCAAAAGGTAATTTTTGCTTATCTCAATCACATTATATTAAGCAATTAGTTACAGAATTTGGTTTATCTGACGCAAAAATATCTAAAATCCCTATTAATGTTAATTATGGAAAAGAAAAACATGAAGATGACAATGGTTTATTGTTGTCAAATGCTGAGTACCAACAGTTACTTGGTTCGTTATTATACGTTGCAATTAATACACGCCCAGATGTTGCGGCAGCGATTTCAATTTTAGGACAAAAGACAAATCAACCATGTCAACAAGATTGGAATGAATTGAAACGGGTATTGAAATATCTAAAAGGAACATCAGAAATGAAACTTGTATTGGGAAGTTTCAACAATTCTCATGAGCAAATATGTTATGGTTTTGTTGATGCGAACTGGGCCGAAGATAAGAATGATAGAAAATCGAATAGTGGGTATATATTCATTGTACATGGTGCTGTTGTTAGCTGGATGTGTCGTAAGCAAAGTTGTGTTGCACTTTCATCAACTGAAGCTGAATTTATTGCGCTAAGTGAAGCATGTAAAGAAGCTATATGGATTAGAAGAATTTTAATTGATATGCAACAACCAGTAGATTTTGCAACAACAATCTACGAAGATAATCAAAGTTGTTTGAATTTGATTATTAATGAGAAATTGTCTAACCGTACAAAACATATTGATACAAGAGCTCATTTTGTAAAAGATTACGTCGATAATGGTTCAATAACATGTAAATATTGTCCAACTGAGACAATGTTGGCGGATTTGATGACGAAGCCTTTGCTAACTACAAGATTTGAAAATCTTCGAAATGAATGTGGTTTACACAATTGAGGGAAGGTGTTGAAATTACAACGCTGAACAATTACAATTATGTAAACCATGCCTTAGACATAATGATGTCAACCTAAAATATAAATGTGTGACAGTCCGAATTATTTTCTCACAAAATGAAGTCATATTATTTTTTGCTTAAATTTATTTTGCTGTAAATTTTTTTCAATAATAAATATTATATTTTAATTGTGAAACTTGAAAAACTAAGGTTATTGTTTTTAATTAATACACAAGCATTTCAAGAATTTCATGTTTAAATAATAAACAAATTGAGAAACAATAAGTCCTTTCCTCTTAAAGGGTATGCTTTAATACATATCCTTTTATTTATGGCTTTTGTTGTATTCTTTAAATGTTGGATTCATGAGAAAATTTTCTCAAAATTATGAGATTTTTCTACGTTGTCCACTCACTAAAATCGCATTGAATGAAATGATAATTCTAAACCAATTTTTTAAAAAATGGCAGCAGTTCTAATTCAGCATTATGAAAAGAACACTTGAAAGTATTAATAAGGAAAATGAAAATACACATTTTGAAATATGATTTGTGTATGAAAAGACACATACTTGCCAGTACCACTGATGGAGCAACGGTTATGACGAAATATGAAAGGTTCAGCGGTAGTAAGCATCAACTGTGCACACGGACTGCATTTAGCTGATGTGATGTGCTTTATAAAAAACAATCGAGTAATGTTTTAACTGTATCAGATTACGAGGCAAGCGTTAAGGCAAGTTAAATTAAAACATATATTTTTGACATCTCTATATTTATTATAAATCGACTCCGAAAGTTTTCTTTCATTCTCAAAAATTGCTCTCAAGTAAAAGGCTTTAGCTTTCTTCGAAAAGGAAAGCTTAGTTTTCGAATTTAATCGTGTTATAATAAATATTAAGATATCAAAAAAGTGTGTTTAAACTGCACTCCAACAATTATCTCATACCTATTTTAGTTTAAGAACTGGCTTTCAATTTATTATATTTTATTTCATCCCGGGAAACAAAATTTAGCGGGAAATAAGAAGCTCTATTACCTCCTCATTATTTACCTAATTTAATATGGAGTCTCATTTTCGTAAATTATTAAATTTCAATATTTTGGTTAAAGTCGTTTGTTTTTGAGAATGTTTCATGAGAATGATATACTTTTTTAAAGTGTAATAAAAAGTTCTTATCGGTTCGAAACTAGATCGATCGACAATTGTGTGGATAGCAAAAAAATTTCATAAATTGCACACTATATTTTGTTGGATTCAGTCTTATTATTCATGACTCGATAAATTCCATTCCATCGGAGTAATGTAATATCACAAATAATTCATTGAATCGTTAGTTTTTGTTATATGAAATTTGTTCATTAGGGTAAGAGAGATAGCGTTCTTAATTTTCTTGTGAAAAAAAGACAAAATATTGTAGATGAAGTGTATGATTTTTATATGGTATTTTATCAAAGTGTTGGTAAAGTTTGAGCATAAAAAATAAAATGTTTTATTTCGTTTTCGCATCATAGTTTTACAATTATCCAGCCTGGTCCACCATAACGTTTAAACCATAACTTTTAAAGTAGTAATACTCTTTTTTAGCAATATGATAGAAACTACGGAAAATAATTTTTGTTGTTGTAATTCTTAGTAATATTATCTTATAATACTTAATCAATGCTCAAACTCATAAGCCATTTTTTTACATCACTAAGAAACTTGGATAATATGACTTCCGTTCTTATCGATGGCGGCATTTGATTAAAAAATCTAGGCGCTGTACATAAATAGAATCTGGTGAAAAGTTGTTTCAATTTTAAATATGTCTAACAAGAATATGATCTAAACAAGTCATGCTTGAAAGTCGAGTTGATTCTACTTTAAGGGTAGAAACTCGCACCGGTGCGAAAGTCACTTCATTAGTGGAATATCGCACCGGTGGAATCTCGCACTTAAAATCCTTTGTGAAACGCTCGCACCCCCAGAAACTCGAAATAACAAGGTGGAATGTCGCACGGTGCGAAATTCCACCTTGTTATTTCGAGTTTCTGGGGGTGCGAAATTCCACTAGTGCGAGATTCCACTCGTGCGAGATTCCACTAATGAAGTGACTTTCGCAGCGGTGCGAGTTTCTACCCTTAAAGTAGAATTTCGCACTGGGTGCGAGATTCCATCTTAAGAGAGGAATTTCGCACCAAGGGTGCGAGAGTCCACCCACTCTCTGGAAGACCATGAATTCCCACACATTTCATTTTGGATTTAGTTTCAAATTGTTCCAAACGTTGTTCTATTGAATTAATTTTATTTTGAAGTTTTTCATTTTCGGTCATCAACAAATTATACTCCTCTACAATAATTTCGATGTCAGAAAGCCTACTGCTAAAAGCGGTAAATTGATAGGATAGGAAGATAAGAATATTGTTCGCTGTATTATATTCCTGTTGTTGTGAAACAATTAAGGTGTAACAATGCTAAGTGTTGGTGCTTACTCGAATCCAGAATGAGATTTGGGAATTACGTTTATCGAATTGAAAGTAAGACCAATCCGAAGTTATTTAGTGAAAATATTTTTTCATTAGAGAAAAATGACTAAAAGAGGGTTAACTCTGCATTAAAATAAATTTTTTATATGCAAAAACGGGAGTTCGAATCAGGAAGACATCTTAAAAAGGTTATATGGACTTCTATCGCTCGAAACATTAAAGAACTTTCTAGGCAGTTTAAAGTAAAATCCATGGTGATGATAAAATGAAGTAAGATCATTTCCCTCTTGAACATGATCTTCACTGTAAACGGTCTATGAACAACAGATCTTTACGAGCACACTGAGATTATTTCTTTAAAAAGTTATTTGTTAATCCACCATACATTTCATTTCTTTAAAGAATTTTCGACTGCTCTTATTAATTCGCGTAAATAACTGAGCTAAAAAGTAAAAATCTTTAGTATTATCTAATAAACTTCCAAAACAATAACTTTATTTTTGTGTATTTCTTAGAAAATAAATTCATTTTACAAAAATACTAATAAATTCGTATTTTGTCGAAGACCTCCAGGCAAGCAATATACATGCACGAGATGAATATTATATGGAGGGCTCAGAATACAAGTGAACCAAGCCCATTTTGTGCTACAGAGGTTTAAAGTTAAAGCTTTTTAACACAATTACCTATTAATATTTTTTTAATTATAAATTAAATTTGTTTAACCATATGTGGTCCTGGGTCCAGCATATTCTGAACATATGACAAAATGCCTGAACATATGCCTGAACAAAATGCCTGAACTTATGTCTGAACAAAAAACAAAAATTGGACTTGGTTCACTTGTATTCTGAGCCCTCCATATATAGGAAATTTTTCGAAACTGAGTCCGTGCCTAATTTTCTATTCCCGCGATTTTAAGTTATATTATTTTGTTTTTTTGACATTGTAACAGTAGTACTTTTTTGATTTTCTAATTTTGGTGAAAATCGAACATTTGGAAACTGTTTTCTCATAAAATGACGAAAAGTTGAATATCCCATTATTTTTCCATCGGATTCCTTTTCCGATTCTAATTTATATTTATTATATATATTTGCTCGGGTTTGTCCATATATTACAAAATGTCGTGTTAAATCGTTTGAAAACTGATGTAAATATAATTTAAGAAATTCTTCAACTTTTTTATATAAATCTAGAGAAAATGTATTATGAGGTTTCTTTCCAATATTACCATGGACACGAGGTATTACACCATTTGTTAGGACATGACTACGTATTCTTTTGAGATGATAATGTGTTACATTTTCCAAGTATAAAAAAGCCTCGAGACAAACTTTTCTCCCTTGATAGATGTACAAAGTTCGTTGTCGTATTCGTTGTTTGTTCCGTGATGTTTCATTAGGATTTGATAAGCAAGCCATTGTGACACCCATTAAATACATATCATGTTCTTCTTTGGTTAACTCTGCTATATTCAAACGATGTTTATATACATTTTCCGCAATTAAATCCTTAAAACAACTTTCTTGACATTCACAATTTTGTTTTAATTTTTCTAAAACTTGAAAAGGACTATCCTCTAATTTTGTTAGATTATTTTCCCTATTCACACTTTCTTTCTTTATTACAGTTTGTGGTAATGAATTAATTACTTCTTTGCTACAATCATACACTCCTTGCAGTAAAACAATATTATTTTCATTTCTATTTAAATTTTTCTTTTCTATTCTTTCAACACTCAATAACGAATGTAAAACTTCACTTGCTTCTTTTTCAGCTTCATTAGACATCTAAAATTATTTTTCAAAATAAATTTCCTTATCAAAACAAATTCTACAATAAGGTCTATAATTGTGTGCACATTTTATTTTTGTCATACAAAAATCGACGATATTGATTTTTTATTTTATATTTACTTACGTTTTAGATTTTTATAATTATTAACTATTGAAGATTATAGACAAACAACAGATTTAAATAATTTTGTATTTTGTAATTATTACTGAATTGTAATATCGTAATGAATTTATTTTTTGCTGTGTACGATTTATTTTATTTATCTTCCATCACAGCATCAAGTTTAATGTCATTGATGAATGAAAGAGACGACTCTTGAATGAACTTAAAAAATGAGTAAAGAAAAATTGGAGAATTTAATTAAACATAACCAACACTAGCTTACACTATCTACACTTTTTTTATTTTTATTCCACCACCGTTTTACTCTACGACACTGACAGGTGAATATTATTATATATAGATTAATGTTATATTTTTTATTTACACATTATTTAAATTATACTAGCGTAAGTTTGTTTTGTCATGTGGATGAAACACATTTGCCGCCATATATTATATAATTGGTATTTACCGATCCACAATAGCAATAAAAATGGATAAAAAAATCCATGCTACTATGTACCTATGTATAGGTAATTTCAAACTGAAGGTAGTCCAAACTAAATAAGATAATTTGATAAAAAAAATGTAAATAAGTAATCTTAAGAATTTTATTTATGTATCATATAATAAAAAAAATATATAAAGATATATATATATATATATATATATATATATATATATATATATATATATATATATATATATATATATATATATATATATATATATATATTAGACTGGTCGTTAAAAACTAAATTTTCCGAGACGCCCCCTAGAAAAATTCTTTGTGGTCAAAAAACCACAACGGCATTATTTTTTTTTTTTTTAAGTCAAAAGAACACGTGCCGCAAAATCATCGAAGTTTATTTTTTGATAAAATTGTTAATATCTCATAAAATATGCAGATGTCAAAAAAAATCATTTAATCTTTTTTGTAGGAAATTTAATTTTCTACAAAAAAGGTCCATGTCATTTTTTTCCTAAAACCTATATTTCTGATGATATTTTGAAATAAAACTTGAAATTCTTCGAAACTCGTAAAACCAAATGATGAAAATTTCGACGAAAAAGTACTAATTTTGATTTTTTTTGTCACGATTATTTTTTTATACATTTCATTCTATAGCATAAGAAGAAAATTAGGACTTTTTCGTCATCTTTATTTTTTATGTTTTTTAAAAATTACGAAAACTTACAAGCTCATTTTCAAAATATCATGAGAACTATACGTTTTCGGGAAAAAATGACTTAGACCTTTTTTGTAGAAAATTAAATTTCCTACAAAAATGGTTATGTGATTTTTTTTTACATCTGCATATTTTATGAGATATTTGAAAAAATGTGCGAATTTTTCAAAAAACCAACTTCGACGATTTTGCGGCACGTGTTCTTTTGATTTAAAAAAAAAAAAAATAATGCCGTTGTGGTTTTTTGACCACAAAGAATTTTTCTAGGGGGCGTCTCGGAAAATTTAGTTTTTAACGACCAGTCTAATATATATATATATATATATATATATATATATATATATATATATATATATATATATATATATATATATATATATATATATATATATATATATATATATATATATATATATATATATATAATATTTATTTTAAAGTGGGATTCATATTCAAACTAATTCAAAGGAATGCATGGCCATTTGACGATTAACGATTTTTTTTAAATTTGTATTTTCTCCAAAAATATTGTATAGTAGAATTTTTTTGCCAGCGAATTCCTGACAGCTACGACGCAGCAAGAGATAAAAGATGAGACAAAAAGTAAAACAGAGATGTATTATTTATTTTGGGATAAATTTGTTTTCAAAACAATTATATTAGTTAAATTTCTACTTCTAGTTCGTACCATTTGTTTGTTGTGATATTTGTTTCCATAGGCGTCGTTATTTTTATTATAATTATTTTTAATTATCAAAATTTTGTTATATTTCCTACAAAATCATTAATATTTCTACTAGTTTTTGGGTTTCTATTATAATTGGTTGAATTTCAATAGTAATTTATAAATTTTATGCGTTTTTTTTTGTCCATTTCAATGGGACCCCAATAGTTTTTTTTAATATTTTAATCGAGACACTGAATGTGCAAACAATATGCGCATGTGCAAGCGCATGTGCAAACAATATGCGCATAACAAACAAATTTTGTGTTCGCTGGCAAAAAAATTCTACTATATGTATTTGGATTGTGGTGAATTTTCCTTGATGGATCACTTGTTTTATGGTTTGTGTCCACGATTCACAGCATGACAAATGTTGTTCATTAAGGGCCGATTGTATGAATGCGGATAGAAGATGAATCCTCGGATTAATCGTCGTTTGTATATATACAAACGACGATTAATCCGAGGGTTTATCTTCTATTCGCATTCATACAATCGGCCCTAAATAATGGATTGCTTTTGACGAGGGTGACCAGATGTACTCTTTTGAAGAGTATTATACTCTTTTCGAACAGGTTTTACTCTTTACTCTTTTTTTAAGCAAAATGTGTAAAATATCTTTTACAAATTTTATTTTTTACGGAAAATATATTACAAAATAGATGAAAAACGTGATCTACCCAGGTGAAAAAGTCGAGATTTGAACTCGACCATTTTTGATTTTCCTGAAACTTGGCATATAAGTAGTATGGACAAAATAAAAAATACCTACAACTTATTTTCAAATTTTTTTAAAGTGCTTAGTTTGAGCATAGGGGGCACCCCAACATGAATGAAAAATGAAAATTGCCAATCTGATGTAACTTTGAAATTAAATTGCTCAAGAACGGCTATAGGCCGATTTTTCTGTTCTGGTGTTTACCGCAATGGCGCTGCAAAAGGGGGATAAGAGAAAAAATTCAAAAACTTTTATATGGGATTTCATACAAAACACAACTTGAATAATTTTAAAAATTATCTATGAAATTTCTCATTTTACCACAATTGAACAATTTTAATTTGCTTATGGAGTATTATTGACTATATTTTAAGCGTAATATATAAAATAATATTCTTAAGTCGCTCAAAAAAGAAACATAAAAATTGACAAAATTTCCATACAAAATTGTATGAAAAATTTAACCTATTTTCGTATTTGTTTTACGGACAGAATAAAAGAAAATATTTTATATATTATGCCTAATATATTGTCAATAATACTTCATAAACAAATTTAAATTATTTAATTGTAGTAAAATGAGAAATTTCATAGATATCTTTTAAAATTATTCAAATTGTGTTTTGTATGGAATTCCATATAAAATTTTTGTGATTTTTTCTCTTATCCCCTTTTTGCAGCGCCATTGCGGTAAACACAGGAACAGAAAAATCGCCCTATACCGATTTCATCAAACTTTTTTTTGTTTGACAGATGATTAGTTAGTCGTTTGAAAAAAAATTAATTTTTTGTTTTTGTAATTAATTTTTAAATAAAAATATTAAAAAAACTTTTTTAAAGATGGCACTAGGGTCGAAGATTAATTAGAATTTAATTAATTTTTTTCTGAAAATAGTTCAATCCTTACTCTAAATTATATCAAATTTACAAAGAGGCATTAATTCTTGTTCTTGAGATATTTAATTTAAAAGACTTTTAGTAGTACGACTGAAATTCGAATTTTTCTTCATTTTTTCAAACAACTTCCACTAACAAAAAATTTTAAAATCAATGAAATTTTAACTTTTTTATATATAGTTCTAACCTTAGTTTAAAATATATCAAATTTACAAAGAGGCATTAATTCGTGTTCTTGAGATATTTAATTTTAAAGATTTTTAGTGCGATTAAAATTCTAATTGTTCATTATTTTCTCGAACTTCAGTGGTTAAAATTTTTTGATGATAAAAATTGTTCGAAAAAATAATGAACAATTTGAATTTTAGACGGACTAAAAATCTTTAAAATTAAATATCTCAAGAACACGAATTAACGCCTTTTTGTAAATTTGATATATTTTAAGGTAAGGTTTCTAACCATATTTAAAAAAAAAAGTTAAAATTTAATTGATTTTAAAATTTTTTGTTAATGGAAGTTGTTTGAAAAAATGAAGAAAAATTCGAATTTCAGTCGTACTAAAACTCTTCAAAATTATATATCTCAACAACAAAAATTAACGCCTCTTTGTACATAATAATTAACGCCTCTTTGTACATAAACAAATTTGAAGTTCAAAAAGAAGTTTCGATGGCGAATAGCGAGAAGATATGTGTTACGGTCAAGGTGACTGTCAGTTGTCATTGATGATGATTGATGAACAATAAACAATTTGATGTTCGTGTTTCGAATGTATTACTAGTTTCAGATCTAGTTACAAATTTGCTTTCCATAAGTCAAATGGTAAAAATAAAAAGAAAGTTGTTTTTGATCAAAATGGTTGTCGAATTTATGATGACAAAAGTGGGCTCGTTGCAACTGCAACGTTACAAAATGATATGTATCCTCTGGATATGAATAAGTCAAATGTCGAAAAAGTGTTGATAAGGATGTGAAGATAAGGATTTATGGCACAAGCGTTTCAGACACATGAGTAAAGCTTACCTTCAAAATCTTCATGTTTCTACAGATTTGGTGATTCCTAACGATTTCGATAAATGTGAAGTATGTGTACAAGGCAAACAAACTCGTTTGCCGTTCCGAGATAATGGTACAAGAGCGACAGAAGTATTGAAAATTATTCATATGGACTTGCTTGGTCCAGTAGAAGAAGAGTCGCTTGGAGGGTCGAAGTATGTGTATGTACTGGTTGATGATTACACAAGAAAAACTTTTGTGTATTTTCTTAAACAAAAGTCAGAAACACTTGTCAACTTCAAGAATTTTAAGAAATCAGTGGAAAATGAAACTGGTAAGAGAATTCAAATGGTACGCAGTGATAATGGAAGCGAAATTTGCAATGCAGATATGAACGGCTTACACCCCAGAGCAGAATACACTTTGCGAGAGAATGAATCGTACCCTGATTGATAAAACACGCTGAATGTTAATCGAAGCCAAATTATTTAAGAAATTGTGGGCGGAAGCTGTGAATACAGCTGCGTTTTTGACAAATAAATCTCCAAGTCGAATGATAAATTTTAATTCCTTTGAAATGATGTGGTCCAAGAAGAAATTCCATTTTAAATATTCGCGTGTATTTGGTTATGTTTGTTATTCACATGTGCCTAAACAGAAGAGACGCAAATTAGATGCTAAGTCAGAAAAATGTATTTTCATGTGTTACAGCGATGTTTCGAAGGCGTATAGAGTATACAATATCAAGAAAAAAACTGTGGAAATTCGGCGTGATGTAGAATTTTTCGAAAATCAATTTCATGATTCGGTAAATATAAATTCTAAGCAATATGATATTTTTTTGATATATTTGCAGAAGATAATAATGTTCCAAGTGGAAGTGGGGACAATCAAATTAATTTTGAACAAGTTCACGAAGTCGAGGGTAAAGTATCAGACAATTTTCAGCCAGAAGGAAGTTAACGTTCAATCAGAAATAAGCATTCAACCTGAAGTTATTCGCTCAGATATCGATAATTGTGTTGAAAACGATGATTCGTATTATTCGAATGTTGATGGCGATGTTTTTGGTAATTTAAGTATCGACAGTCAAATATTGAACAAAATGAAGGTTGCGTGAGAACAACATCGCGTGTTAAAAAACCTACAAATATGAAAAATTTTGTTACTTATCGTGTAAATCATGATGTTGAAAATTGTGATCCTGTTACTGTACTGAGGAAGCATTGAATGGTTCAACAGCTGAATTATGGAAACAAGCCATGGAAAGCGAATATAATTCGCTTATTGAAAATGATACGTGGAAATTAGTCGATCTACCACCAGGAAAGAAATCAATCAACTGCAAGTGGATTTTTAAAACGAAAAGGAGTGCATCGGGTGAAATTGTAAAGCATAAGACCAGGTTAGTTATTAAGGGTTGTGCTCAGAAATTTGGATTAGATTACGAAGAAACTATTTCTCCGGTGGTACGGTACAACTCAATGCGTTTTTTATTTGCTATTGCTGCAAAATATTATATGGAAATTCATCAGTTAGATGTTGTCACCGCCTTCCTGCAAGGTTATAATCATTTGACTTTTATTGAAACTATATCTATTTTAATTTATGCCGGATAGCTCAAACACTATTTTTAAGAACTGCAATTATTCAACAAACCGAGACCCACAAACAAATCTAAATTTGGAAATCTCTTATATTTCCGAAATACAAATCACAGGAAAAAAGAAATACTATTTAATTTTTTTACATTAAAGAAATTAATTTGACAAAAAAAATCAAAAGTTATTATACAAATCAAATTAAATTAGCTTACGTCATTACATCTATATTGTCTTCATCCTGACTCCCTAGCCATGTTTGTTTTGTTGTTGTAACCATATACATAATTCTTTGTTTGGATGTCTGACACAACCATTAATATCAACACCCAAATTCCTTATTCCAAATAAACATGTCGCCGATCTATCCAATCATATACATAACTCATTAAAAACTGTTGCTTATTATCAGTGCCGTAGTGTAACTTTTAGAGGCCCTGTGCACAACATCGTATTGTATATTTAAGAGGCCCTATGCGGACACTAAAAAATTTTTTTTTTAAATGTTATTGAATTCATTTTTATTGTTTTTTACTTAAAAAATATGTAGAAATTATAAAGGAATTTTCCTAGCTTTTTGCTGGCAAATTCATCAATTATGTAAGTATAATTAATTGTTCTGGCTGTTGCATTTTCAATTGTCAGTATTGCTAATCCAGAAAGCCTTTCTTGTGACATTGTAGACCGTAGATAATTTTCAATTAATTTCAGTTTTGAAAACGACCGTTCACAATGAGCGTACGTAATTGGTATTGTTAAAATTATTCTCTAAACGATGCATACATTTAGATACATACATAATTCTTCCAAATTCCTTTCTAAAATAAATTCCAAATTCTCCATAATAGTATAATTATCTGCTAAAATATATCTTAAAATAGAAAGATCATTTTTGAACGTGAAGTCTTCAATATCCATTCCTAAGTGTTTGACCAGATTTGCACAGCTATAGTATTGAATTCATTTGTATTCATAGCTTTTAGCTTCAAATCGTTCTTGCAATGAATTTATCACAGTAACGATTAATTTATTAAAATAAGACTGTGTAAATTTATTTTTAGCAGTATGATTTAGATGACTACACTTATCATCAATTTCAGGAATGAGCTCACCTATATCAATATCATCACAGCATTGAATTAGTTCTTGAGGGAGTTCAATTCCGTCATTTGGTATACCATCTGCACTAATAGATTCTATAACGTCATATTTATCATTTCCTTTATTTTTTTTCAGCTAATCTTTTGAGATTACGTACTCGGCTAGGTTCTGGTGATTTATCAAAACATTATCTGTTTCTAAATGATAATATTTGGGTATTACGTGCAGGCCGTTCGATAAACTGTGCTATTACATTTATTGCTAACGATGTTTCTTGTGCTTTTCTTTTATAACTTCTTGGAAAAAGTTTTTTAAGTCAGCAAGCTATAGTAACATAGCCCTTGTATTGTAATGTAACATTGATTGAAATATCTTTTCGTTGAAGCAATTGGCTGAATATGTGAAGCTTTGATAACAAGCGATACCAAATTGTTGTCAATACAATAAATTCATAGGAATTTATTTGTTTTCTTAAAGATACAACAAGAGTTTTACAATCTGGATATAGCTATTCTTAAGTTCATGTAATGCAAGACTAATTTCTTTTATCTGGAGATATTTCACGGCTTTTATACTGTTAAAGCGATATTCCCATTGAAATATTTTGCTTGAATGGCCCATCGCTCTATCGATGCAGCAAATAAGAGTTTTGATTTAATATAGTGAAATAATTTTGACTTTTAATAGTGTTTTCAACACTATCTCCTGTCACTAGAATGATTTTGTGTCCACCACGTATACCATGCGTATACCTTGCTTTGTGAGTAATTTCTAAAATTCGACATTTCAGTCTCTTATATTCTTCTTTCATATTGCTTGCGTTGTCATACGGCTGACCACGACAATCAGAAATTTCGATTCCTAATAGTTTAATTGCTCAATAAGGATGTTTGCTAAATTTTCGCCAGTTGAGGTCAATATATTTACAAAGCTTAAGAAACTTTCTTGTACACTTGGCTTTTGGTCCGCTATTTTAACACACCGAATAATAATGAACAACTGGTTTTTTTTGCAAACATCCGGTGTAGAATCTATCATTACGAATAAGTACTTCGATGATTTTATATTGCTTACTAATATGTATATGTAAAATTCTAGAAGCTAGTTGTGAGATAATTTCATTCGAACCATCGGTGAAAAATATGAACCACGCTAACTGCATTCTCCCCAATATATATGTTTTCAAACAATATCCGCGCAACCAGCAACACAAATTTAATTCGAAAAGTGAAAATTATAATTGAAAATTCAATATACAAACGAATCGTTTAGTCTAAAATTAATTTGTAGTATTGTACTAATATTAACGGAATTAAATTTAAACCAGAATTTAAAACGCTCCTTATATCACTCCTTGAATCCGTTATTTTAAAGCGAGTAACTTGAAAAATATTTTCAAATACAGTCGTGAAAATTAGTAATATTACATTTTGCAAAAAGAGATGAAAACGCTGCTTTTCCCTGAAAGTGTCCCACTCGACGCTAACGCGTCTCGTGAACAAATTTTCACTCACGTAAAATGTTTTAATCTCGCGTAGGAAATGTAATTTTTTTATGATAACAAATTTTTAAACGAAATTTATGATAAATTATTATATTAGAAACCAAAGGATTGAAATCAAAACAGCAAAAAATTTACTCATTTTTAAGTAATGGTTTACTAGAATAGTGTTAAAACTCAAAACTCAGTTTTCCATTAATTAAATATTCGTTTTTTATCATAAATTGAACGTAGAATATGATGCTCATACTAAACACTCTTTATTTTTGCTAGATAATTACTAAAAGTCGTTTTTAACATTTTATTTGTGTATAACAATAGCAATTTGTTAATAACTTTTATATATGTATAATAATTTTTATACTTTAAAATAAAACAGACAAAATGTAAAGATAGGCTACCAGAACCAAAGTAATGAATCTTTTAAAATAAGTCTTCAAATCAAAAATCACGGACTTCTCGAAATTTAGATCCGCTCTATTTCCTCTTAAAAAAAAAGAAAAAATCCTCGAACAAGCATATCTTTTAATCTGTATGTAAAAGAATATGGGTCATTCTGGAATTTATTTTCGTCCCGCGCTTGGTAAATAAATTTATTTCTAACAGTAAAACTATTTTCTCCATTAATTAAAAATATGTTTTTTATAGAAAATGAAACGCTGAATACGATGGTCATACAAAAAACTCGTTTCGTGGGTAGGGCAACGACTAAAGATTGATTTGGACATATTATTTGTTTATAACAATAGGAATTTGTTAATAACTTTTATTAATTTTGTATATTTTTTAAACTACCATCTTTTAACTTTAAAATTAATTAATTAATTAATTAAATTAATTTAAAGTTTCTATCTTTAATAGAACCGAAGTTATGAATATTTGAAAATAACTCGTCAAGCCAAAAATCACGAAATTCTCGAAATTTAGAATCGCTATATTTTCTAAAAGAAAAAATAAAATCCTCGAACACGTATCTCTTTTTTCTTGATATAAAATACCAATAAAAAATTTTTAGCCATGTATGTATTTACTATTTGGGGGGCCCCAAAAAATAAGGGGCCCAGTGCGATTGCTCCTGTTGCACTTGCGTAACTACAGCGCTGCTTATTATCATCATCTATACTTTATCTTCAGCCTTTACTTCTTCATGAGCATTAGACAAATCTTCGAACGAACTTTTAATTAATTTATCAAATTCCATCTTTTTATTTAACTTTTC